>CAUYRH010083857.1:0-21161 GCA_963574655.1 Perodicticus potto | reverse complement strand
CACGCTGTCTCCCTGTGTCCCCAAGGGGAAGTTCCTGGGTAGATCCCGCCTGCCAGAGATGCCTGAGGTCCTCTCTCCCCGGTCTCACCGTGCCCAGCCACAAGGAAGCTGTTACTCGGCTGCCATCTTGCTCCGCCCCTCCAGGGGAATGGTTTCATAGCTCTGAATTTCATCTCTTTAGAATGTCTTTTTACTTGCAACTGATAGATAAGAACGTTGCAGGCTCCATTTTCAGGCAAGATTGCATTAGCAAGAACTCCACGGAAAATGCACTATTTGTAGAAACTTAGGAATTAATAAATCAAATAAGAAAAGAATAGACTGAAAAGAAAACTATACCTTTCATATATTCTCTAGCACGTGAACTGTCTCCTAAATCATATCTAAACTCTCTGTCTGGTCCCTAAGTCCTCCCACCAGTTGGCCCTCACTCATGTGTCCACTTTCGCCTGGGTCCCAGCTTGGTCTCTTTTCCAGCCAGGCAAACTGTGTCTTAGCGCGGGTGGTTCCCACAGAGGCAGAACTCAAGATTGAAGTGCAAGATTGAAGTTTGCAGGGAAGTGGAGGGGCCACTGCAGGAGGCAGAGGGAAGTGCCACAGAGAAGGGAAGGAGCCAATATCCTGTATGTGTTATTAAGCCAACTGCCACGAAGGGCAACTAGTGCTTAATACCACAGAAAATTCTGGTTAAAGGTGCAAAACACACATGTCAGAACCATCTCACTCAACAGAGATGGGGGACACCAAGTCTCATCAGCCATTGGTTTGGGATTGCTCTAGGGACATTCATATTTATCCTCCCAGCACCTCCGGCATGCAGGGTGGGCAAGACAGCGTTCCACAGTTCCAGAAAGAGTCCTGGGGTAGAGAGGCGCAGTAGGTACAGAGAAGGCAGTGTCTGAGGAGAGACACTGAGAGTAGCTGCCGCAGCCGCTCCCTGCCCTGAATAAGTCTGTGCGTTCCCAGTTTTACACACCAGAAAACCACCTTCTTTTCCTCCATCAGAGTTGTCTCAAATCCTCCCAAGAAGCTTTCTCTGAGTTGCCCTAACCCACTCTGAGAGCAGCTGCTAAGTGTATGTGCCTTGAATGGATATAAGAAGGCTCCTTCTACCTGGACAAGTTAAACAAAAATGCCCTCCTCTGGACAGACGCGGCCTCTGGGGACCACGGCCTGTCAGGTGGACATCTTTGTGGGAAGAGAGTGACAGTCCTTTCTCACCTTTTCCCCATCTTTCTCTCCCCTCCCATTCAAGTTCCTACAGGTGTACACAGCCGGTGGAGTGAATCAGGGCTTCAGTGGGCTTCAGTCCTCACACACCCCTCATCTTCAGGCAGTGCACAAACTGGACAACAGGACTGGAAGCCCTGCTTCCTCTCCTCCATAGCCTCCCAGAACTTACACATAGCAGGGCTTTCCAGCAGAGCCTGATCAGATCAGATACTGAATGTGCAAATTTGGGAGCAGCTCCACAAGAATCTATTTGCATTAATTAATGAGTGTTGTGACTAAAGGAAAGGAGAAAGTGGGTGGTCTAGATCCAATTGGGGGAAAAGACAGGAAATTGAAAATGACATCTTCCCCATGCTCCAGCTGTCCCTAGATATTTCTCACTTGGGGCTACAGATTAATCTCCGCCTCAATTCCAAGATAATGGAACAGGATCCCTGTTTAAACGTGATGTGCCTAATACCCACTTCGCTTCACCTTCAAAATGATACGGGAGAAAGAGGAAAACTGAGTGGCTAAGTATTCTACCCACAGTTCAGAGCCTGCAGCGAGGCCTACAAGGAGCAGCAGTCCTGAGTCCAAGTGCTGCTTCAAGTTAGCGTCTGTTCACTGACTATGCATGGTGCAGAAGTTCACGCACTCTTTTTTTAAGTGTTTAAAATTACACTTACAACATTATAAAAATTAATGAAAATCCCATTCAAAATCACTTTATCCCTGAAGTTATCTGATGTTGGTGTGTTTCTTTTTTGGGTTAACCTCACTCATCAACATGCGTGTGCAGTTTCTACATGGTCACCATTTCAATAGTCACATGATGTCCCAGTACCTGATTCTTGTTTTCCACTTACCTATCACAAGTAACTTTCTTTTTGGGTTTTTGTTGTTTGTTTTGTTTGGTGACAGGGTCTTGCTCTGTTGCCCTGGGTAAAGTGCAGTGACATCATCATAGCCCACTGTAAACTCAAACTCCTCCAAGTGATCCTCTTCCCTCAGCCTCCGGAGTAGCTGGGACTCTGGTGCACACCATGGTACCTAATTTTTTCTACTTTTAGTAGAGACGGGGATCTCACTCTTGTTTAGACTGGTCTCGAACTCTTGACCTCAAGTGATTTGTACCCCCCTCTGTACTTTGGCCTCCTGAAGTTCTAGGCATGAGCCCTGTTTTAATGATTTGATTGCACAGGTTTTGTTTCCAAATAAAAATTTGACTAAGGGAAAATGAGATGGTTGACATGGGAACTTGAACAGGAGGGGAGAGAAAGGTCGGAAGATAGAATATTCCTACTCATCAACTGTCCTTGTGGAACTGGGTTTCACTATTTTGACAAGGGAGCATGTGAGATTCAGACAGCCAGCAGGGCTGCCCCAGGGTCCAGGGAACAATTGCACCATATGGCTAAATTTTAGAATTTCTAAAGGGATGTTATTTCCCCACTTAAAATGCTTCTTGCCAAATATAGAATTTGGTTCTTCACTCCCACACTACCTCCCAATTACTACCACCTCCCCAGTCCCTCATCTTCCCCCAAGTTCTCTTTTTCAGAAGAGGACTTGGTTTAATTTAGACTCCAGTTTCTTATTCGTAGATCCCATAAATTCTCCAGTTTAGAGCTGCTGGGCTTCTTGATTCTTTGGGAATTCTGACCCTTTTTATCTTGAGGAAAAATATACTTTCACTTTCAAAATAAATTTGATGGTCACTTTTTAGTTCACTTAAGTACCTGAATCTTGCTTGTTGCTGACTCCCCTTAATCTCTAAACCCTCTTCGCTGAAATTACTATTTTGCTAATGAGTATGCTCATTTTGACACATTCAGGGATATGTTATCTGTTCCCTTGATCAACCAGGAAATTTGAATCCTGTTTCCATCATGCTCTGAACTTTGTGGGCTTTTACATGGTCAAGTATACACTCTACACATGCAGGGCTCCTCTCCCTTCCTTTCTGCCACGTGCATTTCTTTTTAACCAAAGCCTGACTTCCAAAGATGAGCGCCCCTAGAGGGGCTCCTCAAGCCCAGTGATATACATGGGCTATTTATCTCCCTGAAGTCATTTTTAACCTTACATCTGAGAGTTGAGTCGATCCTATTCCTCAATTCATAGCACTCTGTCATCACTGGTCCACTCAAAGCCTCTCCTTTCTTTTAGCTCCTTATTTATTCCAATTCCCTAGTCCCAACAATAGCAGCCACTCCGATATATTTGATGTGAATCCTTTTCTTCATATGTTTCCTGTAAACTGTATTCTATTACTAACATGTACTTTTTTTTTTTTTGAGACAGAGCCTCAAGCTGTCGCCCTGGGTAGAGTGCCGTAGCATCACAGCTCACAGCAACCTCCAACTCTTCGTCTCAAGTGATTCTCCTGCCTCTGCCTCCCCAGTAGCTGGACTACAGGCGCCTGCCACAATGCCTGGCTATTTTTGGTTGTAGCCGTCATTGTTTGGCGGGCCTAGGCTGGATTCGAACCCACCAGCTCAGGTGTATGTGGCTGGTGCCTTAGCCGCTTGAGCCACAGGTGCCGAGCCCTTTTTTTTTTTTTGAGATTGAGTCACTATGTTGCCCTGGGTAAAGTGCCGTGGTGTCACAGCTCACAGTAGCCTCAAACTCTTGGGCTTAAGCAATTCTCTTCCTCAGTCTCTCAAGTAGCTGGGACTACAGGTGCCCACCATAGTGCCCAGCTGTTTTTTTGTTGTACTTGTCATTGTTGTTTAGCAGGCCTGGGCTGGATTCAAACCCGCCAACTCCAGTGTATGTGGCTGGCACCCTAGCCACTAAGCTACAGGCACCGAGACTACATGTACTTTTTGTTTGTTCTTTTTTTGAGACAGAGTCTCACTATGTCACTCTAGGTAGAGTGCTGTGGTGTCACAGCTCATAGCAACCTCAAACTCCTGGGCTTATGTGATTCTCTTGCCTCAGCCTCCCAAGTAGCTGGGACTACAGGTGCCTGCCACAACGCCTGGCTATTTTTTGTTGCGGTTGTCGTTGTTTAGCTGGCCCGGGCCAGGTTCAAACCCACCAGCCTCTGTGTACATGGCTGGTGCTGTAACCACTGTGCTAGGGGCGCCGAGCCCCTACATGTACTTTTAATTTATATTAACGTCTTTGTGCTGTCACTTACTACTTAGGATCTAGCCATGGTGCTGAATGCACATCTACTTCGTTGCTTCTGATATGATACATGGTGCCCCATAGGGTGCATCCCCCCACATTTTAACTATTCAATCTCCCAATGATAGGTAAGTAGATTGCCTCCAAACTCACCACTTCTTTAAAAAAGAAACTTGCAATGAGCATCTATATATCTCCCATTAGACATGTGTGAGAATTTCTGTTGGATATATGCTCAGGAGGGAAATAATTGGGTAGTAAGGCACATGAGATTTTAATTTTATTTAGTACTGCCAGGCTGCTGTCCAGAATGGCTACACAAGTCTGTTCTACTGCAGGCAGTGTATGAGTGTCCTTATATTTCTATATCCCCATCAACACCGGGGATTAGTTAGCTTTATAACTTCTGCCAGTCTGAAGGGTAAAATGTGATCTAATTCCTAATTTTAATGATGCAGTAACACAAGGAAATGCTACAGATGGAGCCTTAGGTTCTCACTGACTCAGCCTCCCCTGCGGACCTGCTCAAAATCCCATCAGTTGATTCCTGCACATCTCCCAAAGCCATTCCTTCTTTTCCTTTCCCTTTACCATGATCTAAAAAATATTTCCTTTTCACTATTGCAATTGCTCCCCAATTTGCTTCTTAGTTTCATCAACACATACATTCCATATCTGTTACTAAACTAATATTCCAGAGACACAGCCCTTCGAGGCAGGACTAAGGATATTAAGAATGGATAATAGTGGGGATTTTGACCTAAAACTCTTATTCAGGGATTATATTTTCCTTCTAGCAGGGATCTCTTAACTTAAGATGTCAGTCAAGTACAGATATCATTCTTATATAAATCTCCATAGGGGAATTTCTTTCTTTCTTTCTTTCTTTCTTTCTTTCTTTCTTTCTTTCTTTCTTTCTTTCTTTCTTTCTTTCTTTCTTTTTTTTTTTTTTTGAGACAGAGTCTCACTTTGTCACCCTGGGTAGAGTGCCATGGCATCACAGCTCACAGCAACCTCAAACTCTTGGGTTTAAGCGATTCTCTTGCCTCAGCTTCCCAAGTAGCTGGGACTACAGGTGTCTGCTACAATGCCCAGCTATTTTTTTTTTTTTTTGGTTGTAGTTGTCATTGTTGTTCGGCAGGCCCGGGCTGGATTCGAACCCCCAGCTCCCCGGTATATGCGGCTGGCGCCCTGGCTGCTGAGCTACAGGCACCGAGCCTCCATAGGGAAATTTCTAAAAGATGATTATCATATCTGCAAGAGAAAGAAAGCTGGAAATCACGAAAGAGCTAAATATATCACTTTGGAATCCGCTTTTTTAAGTCGAGAAAGTAGATAGAACCTCATCGTTAGCAGATTCTCTTGTGTTTCTAAACTCTGCATAACCATATTACTTAGGATTCTTTACTTACATGTTCTGAAAACCAGTTCAAGCTAATTAAGCTAAAAAGAACTGGGAGAGAGAAAGAGGGGTGTAATTTATTATAAAAATACAAAAGTATCTCACAGAACCCAAAAGGGGAGTGCGGTGAGCCCTCAAGAGAGGAATTTGGAGGGTGTGAATATAAATGCTGCACACTCTTCATTCATTTCTCTCTGTTTACCAGCCTGCATGGCAGAATATCACTGCTCCACAGATCTCAATTACAAACTCCAGACACCACAACCAACTTCATTGTCTCTTGGCTTCAGGATTCTTTAGTTACTTTGCCGGACACCCAGGATTTCTGTCAACCAACAGGTCTAATGCAGAAATTGATAGCAGAAATGAAGAGTTGCTAGTGACAGGCTAAAACTTGTTGGAACTGCGAGGTGGAGGTGGAGTCCTTTATCACTTATCCATGGGTGGCTGGATCATGAGTAACAATATGGAGACTGGATGCAAACTGTACCCAGGGATCCTGGACTAGGAGCCGGATGCAGAAATTCCCTGTGATTGGATTATCACTCACTAGCAAGTTCGAGGTGGTGTGTGGATGATGTTCGGGAGATTTGGGAGTGAGCATATGAGAAGACAGGTGTGTGTGCTGAGTGGGGGGTGGTGCTGGTATCATGATGCTTTCTCTTTCACCAAGTTCTTCAAGATTTTATGGGCTAGGCTCAGTGCCTGTAGCTCAAGTGGTTAAGGCGCCAGCTACATAGACCAGAGCTGGCGGGTTCGAATCCAGCCCAGGCCTGCCAAATAACAATGACAGCTACAACCAAAAAATGGCCGGGCGTTGTGGCGGGCACCTGTAATCCCAGCTACTTGGGAGGCAGAGGTAGGAGAATCGCTTGAGCCCAGGAATTGGAGGTTGCTGTGAGCTGTGATGCCGCGGCACTCTACCCAGGGTGACAGCTTGAGGCTCTGTCTCAAAAAAAAAAAGATTTTATGGGCTAGACCCCTTTTGCCCAAATTCTGCTGGCTACAGCTCAGTCCTGTGACAACACCCACCTCCAAGGGAACTGGAAAATGTTCTGCGAATGTGTTCCCAGGAAGGGGAGCAAACAGTTTGGTGAGTATTTGGATACTCTCCTCCAGTAAGGCCTTCTGTGTCCCTGAAATGGTTTCAAAACCCTTTAAATTCCAGAAAGCCTGTTCTCTTCTCTCCCTTCTCTGCATCCTTCCCATTTTTATGCATAGCAGAGCTACCCACAGCCTGGGCATAAGAGGCCTAAACCTTCCTTATACTCATTCATGCACATGAATTAGTTCTACATGGCAAGCAATGGGGGATGGGTGCTTTGTTACTGAAGAAAAGGAAACACTTGGTGCCTGAAGGAGAGAAAAAAAGAAATGTAGAGAAATAAATAACGTGCATGGTGATTATTCCCTAACTGGATCAAGAAGTCTTGCAACCTACTAAAGAATTAGATTTCTAAAGGCTGGACATGGTGGTTCATGCCTGTAATCCCAGCATTTTGGGAGGCCAAGGCAGGAGAATTGCTTGATCCCAAGAGTTTAAGACCAGCCTGGGCAACACAGCAAGACCCCTGTCTCTACAAAAAAAAAATTTTTTTTAATTAGCTGGGGGCTCCATCACCCAATGGATAGTGCACTGGCTTCTAAAAATTAGCTGGGAGGTGAAGGGGGCTGTGCACCTCTAGTCCTAGATACTCAGAAGTCTGAGGTGGAGGATTGTTGGAGTATAGGAGTTCAAAATTGCAGTGAGCTATGATGAAGCCACTGTATCCCAGGACAGCATGAGCAATAGAGTGAGACCCATCTTTTCTTTCTTTCTTTCTTTCTTTCTTTCTTTCTTTCTTTCTTTCTTTCTTTCTTTCTTTTTTTTTTTTGAGACATAGTCTCACTCTGTCACCTTGAATAGAGTGCCATGGTATTGTAACAGCCCACAGCAACCTAAAACTCTTGGGCTCAACTAATCCTCTTGTCTCAGCCTCCTGAGTAGCTGGGACTGCAGGTACACACCACCATGCCCAACTAGTTTCTTCTACTTTTAGTAGAGAAGTGGTCTTGATCTTTCTCAGGCTGATCTCAAACTCCTGAGCTCAAGCAATCTACCCATCTCTACCTCCCAGAGTGCTAGGATTACAGGTGTGAGACACAACACCCAGCGCAAGACCCATCTTTATTTATTTTATTTATTTTTTGTTGTTGTTGAGACAGAGACTCAAGCTGTTGCCCTGGGTAGAGTGCTGTGAAATCACAGCTCACCACAACCTCCAACTCCTGGCTGGGCTGGAGTGATTCTCTTGCCTCAGCCTCCCAAGTAGCTGGGACTACAGGCGCCAGCCACAATGCCTGGCTAGTTTTTGGTTGTAGTTGTTATTGTTGTTTGGCAGGCCCAGGCTGGATTCGAACTCTCCAGCTCTGGTGTATGTGGCTGGCACCTAAGCTGCTTGAGCGACAGGCACCAAGCCCCAAGACCCATCTTTATAAAAAAGAAGAATTGGCCAAGCGCGGTGGCTCATGCCTATAATCCTAGCACACTGGGAGGCCAAGGCAGGTGGATTGCCTGAGCGTATGGGTTTAAGACCAGCCTGAGCAAGAGCAAGACCTCATCTCTGAAAATAGCTGGGTGTTGTGGCAGGCGCCTGTAGTCTCAGGTACTTGGGAGGCTAAAGCAAGAGAATTGCTTGAGCCCAAGAGTTTGAGGTTGCTATCAGCTATGATGCCAGGGCACTCTACTGAGGGCAACAAAGTGAGATGGAGGAGGAGGAGGAGAATGAGAATTATTAGATTTCTAGGATCAGAAATTGAGAATGCTCTTCCCTATGTAAACTCAAGGACCAGTACCTGTTTTATTTCAGTCTCAAAAGGATGGGATGGGCAAGAAATAAAGAGTTCAGAAGAAATGGCATGCCACTCACAGCTCAGAGCATCCAACCAAACCTTACCTGAGCTACAGAGGCCTACTCGTGGATGCTCACCTGCTGTTTTGGAGTTGATATCTATAGGCAGCTTATGTGTGAGTCAAAGACTATATAGACTTGGGGTAAGGACAAGTAAAGGTGAAAAGTTCTGAATTTATAATTGAACCAACGTTAGAATATGATAAAAAAAACAAATAATGTAAATATGTAATTTCGACCATAACCATATTACCCAACGCAGTATTATTTTTTTATGTTTCTTTCTTTCTTTGTGTTATTTAGTTTCTTTGTTTGTTTTGCTCTATCACTAAGGCTGAAGTTCAGTGTCACAATCATAGCTGCCAGCAACCTCTAACTCCCGGCCTTTAGTGATCCTCCCACCTTAGCCTCCCAAAGTGCTGGGATTACAGGTGTGAGCCACCACACCTGGCCTATATCTCTTTTTAGTGTTTATTCTTACATATAAATAAACTCACATTTTAAAAATCATGTTCACTATTAAAAGGACAGCATTTTAACTACTGCTACAGTCAAAAGGAGTCTAAGAAAACGTGGCAACTAAATATGATGTTATACCCTGGATGGGATTCCGAAACAGAAAAACATTAGGTAAAAACCAGGAGAATTTGAATAAAGTATGGACCTTAGCTAATAATAAAGTGTCAGTTTTGGTTCATTAATCATAACAAATGTACCACACTGATGTAAGGCATCAGTAATAGAGGAAAACTGGGTGTAGGGTATCTGGGAAATCTCTGTGCTAGCTTCCCAATTTTTCTATAAATCTGAAACTGTTCTAAAAAATAAAGTCTATTTTTAAAAAGACTACATTATTATTCCATGCAGTAACTGTTTTTCTAGCATTAGGCATTCATGCTGTTTCTGGTTTTCCATGGTTAAAAATAATATATCATGAACATCCTATACAGTGACCTTTTAAATGAATTCAGAACCAGAGTCAACTTTAGACAGAACTGGAAAGTGGGTGAATTCTAATGATTGCTCTTTTACCTTCTCAAACACTCAACACAGGTTTGTTTCCTCTACTTTTCTGAAGAAACCCTGTCTCCCTACACCTTACAGTACTTACTGCTATCCGAATAATGAATACTATTTTAGTTTTTATCTATTCTAGTCTCTAGAATGAATAATGATCTGAGCAAAATGTATTCAAGCCATCCTGGTCCAATCCTCGCTGACCCAGCAAACATCTCGTGTTGTAGCAGGTAACAGGGATTAAAAATACAGGTGCACTTTGTGGCAAATACCCACTCTACTCAAATTCAGAGTGTTTCATAAAGTTCCATTCATGGTCATCTAAATTTGAGCATTTGGCCGGGCACGGTGGTTCACCCTTGTAATCCTAGCACTCTGGGAGGCTGAGGCAGGTGGATTGCATAAGCTCACAGGTTTGAGACCAGCCTGAGCAAGTGTGAGATCCCCATCTCTAAAAAATTGGGGCAGGCATCTATTGTTCAAGCTACTCAGGAGGCTGAGACAAGAGGATGGCTTGAGCCCAAGAGTTTGAAGTTGCTGTGAGCTATGACTCCACAGCACTGTACTGAGGACAACAAAGTGAGACTCTATCTCAAAAAAATAAAACAAAAATTAATTTGAGCATTTGCATTTTAAAAAGTGAAGCTAGGCTTGGCCCCTGTAGCTCAAGCAGCTAAGGCACCAACCACATACACCAGAGCCTGTGGGTTTGAATCCAGCCCAAGCCTGCCAAAGAACAATGACAACTACAACCAAAAAAAATAGCTGGGTGTTGTGGCAGATGCCTGTAGTCCCAGCTAATTGGGAGGCTGAGGGAAGAGAATCACTTAAGCCCAGGAGTTGGAAATTGCTATGAGCTGTGAGGTCACGGCACTCTACCTGGGGCGACAGCTTGAGGCTCTGTCTCAAAAAAAAGGGGGGGGGGCAGCACCTGTGGCTCAAAGGAGTAGGGTGTTGGCCCGATATGCCAGAGGTGGTGGGTTCAAACCCAGCCCCAGCCAAAAACTGCAAAAAGAAAAGTGAAGCTAGTTTCATCTTGTGAATGGAAATCTTTTCTTCAGATATTTTCCCTCTTCTTTAATATAGAGGTAATGTCCAGAATCTCATAATGAATGTATTTGGGCCCAGAATATATCAAGAATGAAGAAAAAAGTTGTTTTGTAGTCACCAACATGATACAGTCAGAAAAAATTCTAATTTATTAAACTTCTGTCCCTAAACAAAATTAAGTCATTGAGCCCCATGAGTATCAGACCACGACTAACCCTCGAGAGAAATATGCTAGTGAAGGATAAGTTCTCCTCTTCTGATGGAAAAGCTTTGGGAAAGAGAGCCCATTCAATATCCTGCTTGAAGGTTTAGGAGTAGTCAGGATGGGAGGGAAGAGTGGAATGGATAATAGAGAGATCCTGAAAAATATGTGAGCCCTGGCCAGGCGCGGTGGCTCATACCTTTAATTCCAGCACTCTAGGAGGCCGAGGTGGGTGCATTGCCTTAGCTCAGGGGCTGGAAACCAGCTTGAGCCAGAGTGAGACCCCATCTCTACTACCAATAGAAAAGCTAGCCATGTGTCCGTGGCAGCCAGCTACTATGGAGGCTAAGTCTAGAGGATCCCTCGAGCCTCTGTGATCTGTGATGGTGCTGCAGCACTTAACCCAAGTCAATAGAGTGAAACTCTGAGGACCAGCATAGTGGCTCATGCCTGTAATCCTAGCACTCCTATAATCCTAGCACTTTGGGAGGCCGAGGTGGATGGATTGCCTGGGCTCACAGGTTCCAGACCAGCCTTAGCAATAGCGGGACCCCGTCTCTAAAAATAGCTGGGCATTGTGGCCGGCGCCTATACTCCCAGCTACTCAGGAAGCTGAGGCAGGAGAATCTCTTAAGCCCAGGAGTTTGAGGTTGCTATGAGCTGTGACACCACAGCACTCTACTGAAGGTGACAGTGTGACACTTTGTCTCTCTCTCTCTCTATATATATGTATATGTATATATATCTGAGTCCTGGTCACAGTGAATTGGGACTAGTATGAAAGGAAATGTGAGCTCATAAAGATCCTAAATAGTCAGGGGAGTGCTTCACAAAGGGAACCACAAAGTGGTGATAATAAACACACTAGCTCACAATGTTATTAATTTAATGTTTTATATTGATAAGTCCAAACTGTGAGTCATGCACTGGTATTTTGGTCATACCCAAGAATATAAACTTTAAGAGTAGGCTTGAGGGCTCAGTGCCCATAGTTCAGTGGTTAGGGTGCTGGCCACATGCCCTGGGGCTGGAGGGTTCAAACCTGGCCAGGGCCTGCTAAACAACAATGACAACAATAACAAAAAATAGTTGAGCATTGTGGCAGGTGCCTGTAGTCCCAGCTACTTGGGAGGCTGAGGAAAGAGGGTCTCTTAAGCCAAGAGTTTGAGGTTGCTATAAGTTGTGATGCCAAGGCACTCTACCGAGGGTAACATAGTAGGCTTGAGGAGAAAAAAAATCTCCAAAAGACATGTATCAAACATGGAAAATATTTTTTAAAGTAAGTACGTACTTGTGGAAAGTGAGGGTAATTTTGTGGGTGGGGGAAGTACTATGGAAGATGGAAAAATGTAAGTAAGAGGTGGAGAAATGTTAGGTGGGCAATACTGAGCAGGGAGAAACTCTCCTGCCATGGAAGGAGGGAAGGTATCTGACTTAATTAATAGGAATAAAATGCACAAAGTCAGTAAACTCAGGGTCACCAAGTCCTTCCAAAGAGTGGGTCCCAGGGAGGAGGGTGATTTGCACACTGCTTGGAAAAGTGGGAACCAATCTGGGCTTGTGGTGTCAGGCTGAATGAACTCAAACAAGTACAAAGTCAGTTAAGGTAAAAGAAGGTGTCAGTGTAACAGAAAAAGAGAATGGGGGAAATGTCAAGGAATTAAAAATAGACTCTTTTTGATAGAGAATCAAAGAGTTATGTAAAATAGGTGAGGGACTGAAAAGAATGTGAAAGTTTGTCTAAGTTTAATGGTATCTTAGAAATAAGTAGACGTGCACCAAGTACAAGTGCAAGCAACGAAATCCAATCTTTTGCTAGAATACAGAACCAAAGGACAATGAGAAAACAGGCAGCTCAGCCTAACAACAGCGGCTTTAAGATCTCACAGCAAAGACAGCAGCCAGTGCTTGTATGATTGTGACCCAGAGGGGATAGTGTGTCCACTCAGCCAGAGTGAGAGGACACTTCTGCTGTCCTACAGGCCTCCTGTCCATAGAAAATAAGAGAGGGGAGCTTGTGGTTTCAAAGCAGGACAGTGGGAACCCCAGAACGTGCATACTCTGGGCAAGAGCTCATACTCTCCCTTTCCTGAACACTTGTAGCTGCTATGGAAATGGAAGTGACAGAAGCTATGCTGAACCCTGTCCCTCAACCCTGAAGGCAGGCTGAGATGGCCAGAGCCAGGGCCATGACCACAGGAATGAAATGGACCAGGCTTGGGGCCAAGCCATTCAGAAAATAGGACAAGTGGGGTGGTGCCTGGGGCTCAGTGGGTAGGTCACTGGTCCCATACACTGAGGGTAGTGGGTTTGAACCCAGCCCCGACCAAACTGCAACAAAAAATAGCCGGGCATTGTGGCGGGCGCCTGTGGTCCCAGCTACTCGGGAGGCTGAGGCAAGAGAATCACCTAAGCCCAGGACTTGGAGGTTGCTGTGAGCTGTGACACCACGACACTATACCAAGGGCAACATAGGGAGACTCTGTCTCAAAAAAAAAAAAAAGAAAAAAGAAAATAGGACAAGTGGCTCAGGCTCCACGGGAGAGGAGTGGGCAAGTTCAGGCTGAGCACATCTGGGTGGAAATAACTAAATTGTGTATATCCATCCACGGCACCACTTAGATCTGTTTGTCTCTGTTCACTTCCAGATCTTATGTGAGCAAAAGTGATGCTCTCACTTTTTCCCCATGGAGAGAATTTTAAAGCCAATTCTTCAAGTTGATGGCCAGTTGCAATCTGCTAAACAAATGAAAACCAAAAACAAGTTAAACTCACTGTTATAGCTGGACATGACTGATATTCAGGGCCCTACCAACCATTCTAGGCTTCTCTCACCCTTACTCAGCACTTTGCCTGGTCTGGTGTCCTGCGCCTGGGGTAATTCAGACCTTCAGCCCTCTTGCCTTGCTCTTGTCAAGCCACAGTTGCTGTAATTACCCATTAACAGTTCTCACGAGGCATAAAAGCATTAAGAAATTTCCCAGTGAATCC
This sequence comes from Perodicticus potto, assembly GCA_963574655.1. Lineage (NCBI taxonomy): Eukaryota > Metazoa > Chordata > Mammalia > Primates > Lorisidae > Perodicticus > Perodicticus potto. Next base: position 7,258 of record CAUYRH010083857.1, on the reverse strand, counting down.
CCTGAGTTTCAGACATGCTTTTTCTCTCTTATGATATGGCAACCCTTGCCATTCACGTGAATCAGGATCAACTACCCCTGGTAGTAAGGAAATTCCTTTCTTTGGCGCAGCACCCATAGCGCAGTGGTTATGGCGCCAGCCACATACACCGAGGGAGGCAGGTTCGAACCCAGCCCAGGCCAGCTAAAGAACTTCAACCAAAAAATAGCTGGATGTTGTGGCAGGCACCTTTATAGTCCCAGCTACGTGGAAGGCTGAGGCAAGTGAATCGCTTAAGCCTAAGAGTTGGAGGTTGCTGTGAGCTGTGATGCCATAGCACTCTACTGAGGGCGACATAGTGAGACTCTGTCTCAAAAAAAAAAAAGAGAAATGCCTTTGTTTTTTTTTTTGGCAGTTTTTGGCTGGAGCTGGGTTTGAACCCGTCACCCCCGGCATATGGGGCTGGTGCCCTACTCCTTTGAGCCACAGGCACCACCCGAGAGAAATGCCTTCCTTTGTCAGCTGATCCTCTGGCGTGGGGAGTCCAGAGTGGCCAGACCACTGTCACAGCTTCCAGGGCACACGGGTGCACAGTCACACACACGAATAGGAATTTGTCAGGGCTTGAGGTTACAGGAAATATGTGTTCCACAAGTGAGTTATCGAAAGAAATTGTGTCAGGGACAATACTTCTATCGCCTTATAGTTGTCCAGACCTGTGTGTTCTAGCTGTGTTTGGGGAAACAAAATCATCCCACCCGGCAGCACCACAACAGTAATGCACACCTGGGAGAATTATAAAGACCGGAACCACAAACAGAGCTTGAAAGATGCCGCATAGTTATTCCTACCACAGGCCTGTTTCATATGTCCTTTTGGCAGATGCAAAATCTTGATAGATCTTGGAAGATGACTATGGATTATTATAAATTTAATCAGGCAGTGAATCCAATTAAAGCTACAACCTGAATATGGCGTCTTTGATGGAGCAACTCAATACAGGCCCCGGGAAGCTGGAAGATGTTTTCTTTTCACCTTAGAAGCAAACTGCCTTCACGTGGCATGACAACTACATTCTTTCACTATTTTTCCTCGGGGCTATGTTAACCTCCTGCTTTCTGGCATAACATAGCCAGAAGGGGGCCTTGATTATCTTGATAACCCGAGGAACATCATGCTGGTCCATTACATTGATGACATTACGCTAATTGGACTAAGTGGGAAGTATCAGCGGCCGGATACTTTGGTAGAACACGGGCATTCCTGAGGATGGCAGAAAAGCCCTGTGAAGCCAGGGAGCTGATATATAGGTAAGTTTCTAGGGACCAAGGCCTGGGGCATGTTGAAATATGACTTAACAAATGAGGGGCAGGTTGCTTAACCTTACATTGTCCACACTGAATAAGAGGCACAGTGCTTGTTAGGCCTGTGTGGATTTTCAGGCAACAGATGCTATATTTGAGTATGTTGCTCCAACCCACTCACTAAGTAATCCAGAAGGCTTGCAGTTTTGAGTAGGGCCCAGAGCAAGAAAAGTCTCCATAGCTAGTCTAAATTTCTCAAGCTCCAAACGGTGCCCAGTTTTTTCCCAGTTCCCTGTTTTGAAAATTTCCTGCCCATTTCTTGTTATGCTCTTAGCAAGGAAATGTTGACCTCTATTCTCCTTCTTCCCACCAAACGCTCTCCTGCATAGGTTTTCCCCCTTCTAATTATGTGCCTGTTCAGAAATTCCAGAGAATGAGTCTTGAAACAGCCTAGGCCCCCACTGGAAGACTACGCCAAGGTCATAGTTAATCTACAGATAAACAGCCTTCAAGAAGGCCCAGCCCATTCACCAATTGGACCAATAATTCAAAACAGTCATGAGGACAAGTCATGCTGACCAGCACCTCCTTGCCACTCCTGCACACCCTTCATACCAAATTCCCTTTTTAAACTCTCACTCTCAGCTGAGCCTGAGCTGGATCACAAAGGTGCCCTGCCACTTGGGTCTTGAGACACAGTCAACCCAACCCCATGGTGTCTGTAGCAGAAAGAGAAATTATAAGGGACCTCTGACCAGCCCCAGGAGAAGAATCACAGTGCAGACTATCCAGGGTTTAGAATAATATCATGCCCCTTTCTGCTAGCTATTAAAGCAAATCTTAATTGCTACTGGGTTCTGGGTTGAGTTTAAATACCAAAAAATGGAATATCAAGTGATAATATAACCAGGTTCTTGCCTGAGGTAGGGTGTCATCACCTAGTTGAGTTTGCAATCACAAAGAAGTATCAACCATGGCAATGGCTAACTTCAGAAGAAAGCTAAAGAGATGTGATCCAGGTTATCACAGACTCTGGGACAATCACAGTTTGCACCACTGAGATCCCCTTGTATCTCATGTCTATTCTGTTAAACTTGCCCCATTAAAGATGGTAGCCAGCTGTGACCCCATCCAAGATTTAATACATAGGGATTACTGAAACAAGCTGCAATCTCATTAGTTGTAACTAGTTCCCAAATGCAATTGAGATTATTATCTTTCTCCTCTCTTCTGCCCTCCCTTGCATCCCCATTCTAGCACTTTCTCTCATCAAGTTTTCCTCCCTAGTAGGAGGACTCAGATCTTCCTCTCACAGTAGTCTTGACCTTGCAATTGCTTATTCAAAGTTGTTCCCAGGCTTGGAAGTACCTAGACACATCACTGCTTCCAGCACGGCAGATACTCTCCTTGCTGCCCTCACTGCATGGCAGCTCCCCTCACTCATTGGGGTAATCAGGGTCAGGCACAGATTTTAGTGTCTGTGGGACACAAGCAACAGGAGCTCAAAGTGACCAGATCACAGTTGTAGACTCAGATTAAGTGGAGGCTTTATTATGTCCCCCAGGGGAAAAGTCCTCTTCACAGGGAAGCAGTACCTCAATCCAGCAGTCTAAGGTGAAGGGGATGAGCAAATGACTGGGGGCTAGTTACCAGGAGTGATGGTGAGAGCAACCAATCCCTCTTTATATAATTCCTACTGATTTAGTGAAAATACTATCCTGGACTACAGTACTCCACCCATAGAGCACTGTCCTTAAGTGGCACCCTTGCTGAGCCTTGAATAAACTATTTCACCAACTGTTTTGCCAACTTCTTTCATGTATACAATATACAGTAGGACCAGTGAATATTGTGATTATTATTATCCACTTCATTTCCCAGAAAACAGGTCCTTCAGTCTGAGGCAGGAGTTTATGGGATCCCATGTCAGTTGATCAGGCATTCCCTAAGTATAAGCCAGTGGTTCTCAACCTTCCTAATGCCGCGACCCTTTCATACAGTTCCTCATGTTGTGGTGACCCCTAACCATAAAATTATTTTTGTTGCTACTTCATAAGTGTAATTTTGCTACTGTTATGAATCGTAATGTAGATATCTGATATGCAGGATGTATTTAGGCAACCCCTGTGAAAGGATGGTTCGACCCCCAAAGGGGTCATGACCCACAGGTTGAGAACTGCTGGTCTAAGCCCTTGGGAAAGTGGTGCTGGGAAATGCATCTAAGTCAGGAAAGACCAGTATTTTAACAAGTGTCAATTTCAGTAAGGGGGAATCACTTCCCCCACCATTAGAAGAGGTCCTTTGTAATAATATCTCCACCAAGTGGCTGATGGTGTCCTGAAGGATGACACCATATCAAGGGCAGCAGTAATCTCTCCTGCTGACAGGACGAGCATTCATCAACAGTAACAGCCAGATCAGCCTGGCTAAGAGTCTACGCTGTTGTGCTCATGCATGGCTTTTATTCCTGCTACTTTGGCCCTTCTGTTTATGGGCCCATTGTGAAAATTCTGGCTGACATAAGAAAGACAGAGATGGCATTTATTATTACAGATGAGACATCCTAAACACCTAGTTGTGAAGTGGCTTCACTATAGTGCATGCTACCCAGCAGTCACTAAGATCCATTCACTTTGTATCTACTTCCATAGAACCATTCACATGATTCTTCCCTAGACCACCTTGTCTCTTATTTTCCAATATTGATCTTTTTAGGCCCCTGGCCAATCAGGTAAATCATTCTCCACTGCCCAGGAATCCATTTATGCTCTTACCGCAAACTATTTGCCCTCCATTCAAAGTGGCAACCAAGTATACTACTGACCACTCTGTTCTAGGGTCATAGTAAAGTATTAGTGTGGCAGCTGTTTAGTTTTGGATACAAAAACATATCAGGTCCACTCAGCCATAGACCATATGAAAATTTTTCCTCCTTTGCCTGCTAGTTATAAGACCTCTACCCCCTAGTTGCATGTGTGAATCCAAGAAGAGGCATCAATGCAACAGAGGTGAGCAATATAGACTGGGCCACTCTTTCATTGAACTTACTTGTAACCTAGAATCTGTTCTGAACTGATACTCAGTATAGATGTTCCCACTAAATGGCAAGGCAGCTTCCATTGCAGCCTGGACTGGCTACAAAACCCTGTATTTCTCTGGGCTCCACTTCAAACCAGCATCCTTCTGAGTTACTTGATAAATGGCTCAGAGCAGTACAAGTATTCCTAAGTGTGAAGTATGTTGCTCCCCAAATCTGAAGACGTCCATCAAAAGCACCACTTGTTGGTATGAGTTTTTAAGATGCATTAACTTGTCCTTTATTTTGAAAGAATGTTCCAGCATTCCTCAGACTGTGGAATCCTAAAAATTTCACCAATTTGGTGGCCCTCTGATTTTTTGTAGGGTCTAACCTCCACCCCCTGGCAAGCATGTGTGTTACTAGGTTGTCCAGATTACTGGGCACTTTCTATTCTCCAGGACTAATCAGCATAATGCCATCAATATACCAGACCAATGTGCTGCTGTGGAATGTAAAGTTCAAGGCACCAGGGTGGTGCCTATGGCCCAAAGGTGTAAGGCGCCAGCCCCATATATCAGAGGTGGTAGGTTCAAAACCGGCCCTGGCCAAAAACTGCAGGAAAAAAAAAAAAAAAGTTCAAGATACCATTCTTCTGAGTGAAGTTTCACAAGGAACAATGGAAAAACAAACACCACAGGTACTCACCATTACATTCAAACTAATTGATCAGCACTCATGTGCACACTAAGTAGTAAAACTCAACAGAAAGCAGGTGGCTGGGTGCGGTGGCTCATGTCTGTAATCCTAACACTCCGGGAGGCTAAAGTAAGTACATTGCTTGAACTCAGGAGTTCAAGACCAGCCTGAACAAGAGTGAGACCCCATCTCTATGCTTGAAAAAAAGAAAAACTATCTGAGTGTTGTGGTGGGCACCAGTAGTCCTAGCTACTGGGGAGGCTGAGGCAAGAGGATTGCTTGAGCTCAGGAGTTGGAGGTTGCTGTGAGCTATGATATCACAGTCCTCTAGCCTGGGCAACAAAGGGAGACTCTGTCTCAGAAAAAAAAAAAAAGAAAGAAAGAAAAGAAAGAAAGGAAGGAAGGAAAGGAAAGAAAGAGAGAAAGAGAGAAAGAAAGAGAAAGAGAAGAAAGGGAGAGAGAGAGGGAAAGAAAGAAAGAAAGAAAGAAAGAAAGAAAGAAAGAAAGAAAGAAAAGAAAGAAAGAAAAGAAAAGAAAGAAGGAGAGACAGAGAGAAAGAAAGAAAGAAGGAGAAGCAGGAGGGGAGGGATAAATTCCCCTAATGGGTACAGTGCACACTATCCGGGTGAGAGGCACACTGACAACTTTGATCAAACTGTACAAAAGCAATTCATGTAACAAAATATTTGTATCCTCATACAAAATATTTGTATTCTCATAAAATGAAGAAGATGGAGCAGAGGGAGAAGTAGAAGAAGAAGATGAAGGCCCCAAGGATTGTCTTTTGACAGAGAGGAGAAAAGGGAATATAACTTTGGGACAAGACAGTGCATTGATGACCTTCCCCTGTAGATACATAGTAGTTTTAGTGATAGTGATTTAAAAGAACACATTGGATGGATCAGTAGCCACATATCAACTGTTGACCTGTTTCAACAAAGATATACTATCTGGCACAGCAGCTTAAATTGGGGCCATTGCTTTTTATTGTTAGGTTTTTTTAACATTTCTCCATTTTGGTGGATATGTAGTTGCAAAAGATTTTAATTTGCATTTGTCTAATGATTCCTAAAATCAATCACTTTTCATATGCTTATTGGTCCTCTGGATTCCTTCTTTTATAAAGTGCTTGTTCAAGTATTTTGTCTATATAGAACATTTATTTGTAGGAATTCTTTTTTTTGAGACAGAGCCTCAAGCTATCACCCTGGGTAGAGTGCCGTGACATCACAGCTCACAGCAACCTCCAATTCCTAGGCTCAAGCGAGTTTTCTGCCTCTATCTCCCAAGTAGCTGGGACTACAGGTGCCCGCCACAATGCCCGGCTATTTTTTGGTTGCAGCCGTCATTGTTGTTTGGTGGACCCGGGCTGGATTCAAACCCACCAGCTCAGCTTGTATGTAGCTGGCGCCTTGGCCACTTGAGCCACAGGCCTCAAGCCTTTTTTTTTTTGAGACAAAGTCTCATTATGTTGCCCTTCATAGAGTGCCGGGGCGTCATAGCTCACAACAACCTCAAACTCTTTGACTTAAGCGAATCTTCTTGCCTCGGCTTCCCAAGTAGCTGGGACTACAGGTGCCTGCCACAACACCCAGCTATTTTTTGTTGTAGTTGTCATTATTGCTCAGCAGGCCCAGGGCCGGGTTCGAACTTGCCAGCCCTGGTATATGTGGTCGGCGCCCTAACCACTGAGCTATAGACGCCAAACCAGGAATTCTTATTATATTCTAGGATGTTATAGACTGACTTGCATCTCCCCACATTCTATGTTGTAGCCCTAGCTCCCAATGTGACTGTATTAAGAGACAGGGCCTAAGGCGGTGCCTGTGGCTCAATGAGTAGGGCGCTGGCCCCACATACTGAGGGTAGAGGGTTCAAACCCAGGCCCAGCCAAACTGCAACAAAAAAATAGCCAGGTATCGTGGCAGGCACCTATAGTCTCAGCTATTTGGGAGGCTGAGGCAAGAGAATCACCTAAGCCCAAGAGCTGGAGGTTGCTGTGAGCTGTGACTCCACAGCACTCTACCTAGGGTGATAAAGTGAGACTCTGTCTCTAAAAAATAACAACAAAAAGAAAAGAAGACAAGGCCTAGAAGGGATACTAAGTTAAATGAGGTCATCTCGGTAGAGTGCCATAGCATCACACAGCTCACAGCAACCTCTAACTCCTCAGCTTAGGCGATTCTCTTGCTTTAGTCTCCTGAGTAGCCGGGACCACAGGTGTCCACCACAATGCCCAGCTACCTTTTGTGGCAGTTTG
>CAUYRH010083854.1:0-14917 GCA_963574655.1 Perodicticus potto | reverse complement strand
CTCTAGAATGGAAGAAAAAGTATCCAATGTATACATCCCTAATATGAGGCAAATTTATATCTTTCAAGTGTAGGCTACAGCCCACTTATTGCACAAGAAGATGGGGAAAGGGGAGAGGGAGGGAAGGGGAGGGAGAGGGAGAGTGGGGGGAGTGAGGATAGAGGGCGGGATCACACCTGTGGTACATATTTGAAGGGTTAGGAGAAAACTTCTAAATACGAATCAAAATTGTTCTCACAAAGTAATGAGAAAGTCTCTTGAATGTTATCGCAATCAGGTTGATGAAAATATCTCTGATTCTATCTGAAGCCCGTACACTGTACCCCATGACTGAATTATTGTACACAGCTATGATTCAATAAAAAATAAATAAATAAATAAATAAATTAAATAAATAAAATAGGCTGTGTTGTGTATGACGTAGGGGTAACATCGGCTTCCCTGGCTTAAGAAAATGTCTTTTTTTTAAAGATATAACTGACTTAATTATAATCAGTGGAGATCATATTTTCAACAGCAAATGAGTTCCAGTGGAGTTTTTCAAGGACCACCAACAAAAACTACCAAAAACAAAAAAAAAAACAAAGAAAAGGACCCACCCTCAGGGACTGCATCAGTGGGAGAAAGACGTACATGGATGAGAAATGAATCTATAATGAACCTAACGTATCTAAATATTTTTCAATATTTTGAAATAGACTATATATACAGTACAAGAAAATGCTGGGAAGGGGCAGGAAAGAAAATGCAAAAAAACGCAGAGAAAGGTACATTCTGATTTTGCCCAAATCACCTATGCTAAATATAGGCAATGGAAGAAGGAACCAGATAGCTCTGAGATAAGAAACACAGTCTTTAAGTGGAAACGGCACTGAATTGGTGCTGCATTTGTCTAGAGCTGTCTAAAGTTTGACAGCCACTGATTAACAATCAAATGATGAGGTTTTCTTATCTTTAAGAGAGGTGCTAATTTTAAAAGTGAAGGTGATGTAAATCCACCTACAGGAATATTTAAAATAGAAAGTAAGGGAATAGATGGAATAGGATGTAGAAATTTAGACGCTCAGCTTTTAGAGGGACCAAAGGATACTGAGTATATTTCAGTGGCCTTTCTCATCTGAGATGTCACCATGGAAGGGGCGCTGGGGCTAGAAGACAGGGTGGCATGGCTTCTGGTCCAAGAAGCGACGCTGAGAGGGCAATAATATATCCCCAGACAAAGCATCTCATTTCCTTGTCTGAATGATGGGGATCAGAAGATGTCCTTCTGCCTCACCATGACACCACGTTTGCGGGGGGTGCATGCTGGGAAGTGCACAGCATAGCCCCCCCCAGGGAGCACGGGAAGAGCTTGCAGCTGCAGGAAGGAAGGTCCTGAAGCGCCGGCCTCGGGAGGTGGACAAGACACTAGTACAGGGGGAGCCCCGCTGGAGGGCCCACACGGCCACAGGAATGTGGGACTCAGGACAGTAGTTTATCTGGAGTTTTAGCTTCCACAGAGTGAAAAAGAAGAGGAAGAGGAAGAAAAAAATTGTGCTCCATCTATGTAGAAAGTGGGCTTTGTGATGGATTTCAGAAGCTGCTCAGTTGAAAACTGCATGCCAGAGACCTTAACTTCTAAATACTGCCCCCTCATTTTCATATATTCTTCTCATTTAACCTTCAGGAAAACTGTGATATCATAGGCAGGGCAGATGTTAGGAGGAGGATATGTTCCCATATCATTTTGATGTGGGAAACAACAGAGCACTGAGTTGAAGCGCTTTGTCCTGAGTCACAAGGTTAAGTGTAAAGGCCAAAACTCATCAACTCCTCACCTAAGTTATGGGTGCTAAGCCTTCAGGTTCTAGAATGCTGAGTTCTGATTACCTAGAAAATAATAAAACTGTTCAGGCTAGGTGCCATTTCTTCAGAAATCCCAGGGAGAACTGTTGGCACCGTACTGCCTTAGGTGGAAATGACCTTCTAAACAATTTTCCTGGTGGCATAAAACACATGCCTGGGATAAAGCCCTTCCTGGCAGCTCTGCCCCAGTGTGAAGCAGCCAGAATCCTCAGGCCTCTCTCGTTAAAAAGAAATCCAAAAACAAAAGTTAGTCTTGGTTCTTCAGTGCAGTGATTTAAATCTGTCTTTGCCTTAAGGTGGGCTGCTCAAGCTTCTCCTTACCTAGTCATCAGTAAAGATGCTAGATTTTAGAGAAGGCACTAGAGACTCCACATAACTTTCCTTAGTAGTTTAAAGGCATCCTGAAGCTTTCATTCTTTAAGAATGAATCATGGCTCTTGGGCTTAGGAGATACTGCCACTTAGTCTTCAAGTAAACTAAGCAGAAATGTAAAGTGAAATCCAGAAGAGAAGGTCAAACAGAAATCACAGCATAACATAGAGGTAACTTAGATCATTTCTCAAACCTTAGAATTCATGATATTATCTCAGGAGTCTAAGAAAAATGCAGATTTCCTGGCCCCACTCCCAGATATTCTGCATCAAGTGTGGGGTGGGTCCAGGAATGGGTGTTTTTAATAAGCTCTTTGGGTAATTCTGGTCCAAAAAGTCTATAACTCCTAATTGGAGACTTCAAGGAGAAAGGTGAATTTAATTGGAGAAATTAGTCACAGAGCCACTTGAACAGTAAAAAAACAGAGAAGCAAAATGTTGCAGATAAGCACCCAGGGCCCACAGCTGCTGTGTGTATCTGACGTATAAATGATTTAACGAGAGAATCCTATCTCGGCATATTGTGGCATGATGAGACTGTTAAAAAGGATATGTACCCCCAGATCCGAGGCAGGGGTTTCACGCCCTAGGGGAGCAGGAAAAGTCAGTACAACAAAAAGAAGGGCAGTGTATGTCAAGTTTTCAAAAGGCGAGAGGACGGCAGCTCTGATGCAGTGGAAAGACCTTGGATTCAGAAACCAATCTGCCGTCTGCTGGGTGCGTGAAGTCACTCTGTCTCTCTCAGGCTTCTGGACTCTAAATGGAGGCCACCACCTAACGCAAGGAATGGTGGTCAAGAGCGAATGGTCATAACATCCTTTAGTAAAGCCCTCTGTAAACTGTAACACATCAAACAAACAAAACCCATTACAGTTACAGGAAACTTTCTTAAACACTGATGACAAGACTGCTGACAAGCTGATGAGAATGGTAGAGAAGTGTCACACGCCCAGCAGTCTGCCAGGAGGTGACACTCAGCTGACTAGGAAATTAGGAGAACTCAGAGAACATTCCAGAGCAATGTGTGAAAACATCTTTCCTCCAATGCTGGCAAAGGGTGAGGAGGAAAGAGAGAAGGCTTAGTACTCTGGGGGTCTAGTTTTATTTTATGCGGAGTACAACAGCTCCTCACTGCACTTGGGCTGCAGCCACAGTGAGATCCCAGCAGCCTCTGGCCCAACTACTCCCGGGAGGAGAGCCAGTGATCTCACACTGAGAACCCAGGAGGCTGCCTGGGGGGGCTTCTTCAAAGAGGGCTGGGCCAGGAGTGAACAGAGCAGCGGCCAGGAACATGGGGCTAAGCTCAGCTACTGATGACAAAGAACACGTGCCCTGCGAACTTGTCTGGTCCTTAAGGGCAGTCATGGTGAGGAACAGAGGTGGCATTTCCCACTGCAGGTGGGAAAAATGCCAATCCTGTCTCCGTTCAAATAGGGAACAAAGACACAAACACAAACGGAGGGCTATGAGAGCAAACACCAGCAGAGGCCAGACATGACAGCAGCAGAAGGAGCCAGTTCAGGTCTGGGAGAGCTGGGACAGTGCAGACAGAAAGCAAGTAGCTCCAGTATGGATTCCTTCCTGTATCCCTCCTCACCCCACCCCCCTTTGGCAATTCTGCCAGAGCTCTGCTTTGCTCATATAGATGGTCTCTTTATTTTTTATTTATTTTTTGCAGCTTTTGGCTGCGGCTGGGTTTGAACCTGCCACCTCTGGTGTATGGGGCCGGCGCTCCACTCCCACAGGCACCACCCCATACGGGGTCTTTAAAAGACAAAAAGGTTACATGTATTTGCCATATTAGTTCAAGAACAAGTTTTTGAGCATAGAGACCACAATTTTTTCTTTAATATTCTTCTGATCAAGGTGTCATCCTAGCTGATGGGTGGAACCCCTTTGGGGTTCACAATGTGCATGACAACATTTTAGTCCCGTGCCCCAGCATTCCATGGGGCACGGGCCTAAAATGACAAATGCAATTCCCGTAGGGCCTTTTTACCCCACACATGAAAATAGTAGAGTCTAGTCTTAAAAGGTATAAGGATTACACCTCAGTGTGTGGTGTATAATTACAGGATAAAGAGAAATGAGCACAGAAAGCTTGGGCAGGCCTGAGAGCGTGAATGGAGCAGAAGCCCAAATCCAAATGTGATGCGACAAAAATGAAGAGCATCTGTCCACGTCGGAGGGGAGTATGATGTAAAAAGAAACTGACTAATGGCAACAGCCTGAAACAATTTGAATATTACTATGAAAAACTGCGCTATTTCATCAAATACTTATTTCTGAGGTCAGCCTCTTTATGCATTGTTATGATTCCTAACATTATAGTAAGCAGAGCTGAATATTAGGAAAATAAAGATATTTTTAAGATGCTCCAGGAAACAGAAGAATAGAAGTCAAGTGTAATGTTGTATAGTACACCGGGAATTATAGCTAACATGAAACCTTAAGGCAGGAAAAATTGCATTTGGCCAAGGAAGAGGCTGGCGAACAGGTGACAGACAGCAACCAGGCTGGCCTCCAAAGTGCCACAGCAACAGGCTTTTCAAGTTAGCTGTCAGCCTTGGGCAGGGCCAGAGAGGGAATCTACTGCTCTAAACAATACGGGTAAGTTTTACTCAAAGAAAAGGAGAATGAGGAGAAAAGAACCTGACCCAAGAAAGACAGAAATATATCAAACCCTATTTACATGAGAAATGAGGAAGTCAACTAATCAACAGGGTATATCTAAAAACAAGGACCCAAGAAGTGACAGAAAGACAAAAAAATTTACTGCATTAGTGCTGCAGAAAATATGTTAATTTTGGCAGAAACTGGGTCTGTTTGGTTGCAGAGAAACAATTTTAAATATGCAAATGTAATGCACATATGAGTTAAATTACCGTACAGCTAAAATCTGACAACGTAAGGTGAACCCTTTGGTACATGTTGAGTCTATACATCTGGCAGGCAGTGTGGTAAGGATGGCCTGGTCCATGGACCTGTAATTCACAGAGACATTAGAGTTTTTTGTTTTTTTTTTTTAGACAGAAACTCAGCTGTTGCCCTGGGTAGAACGCCATGGTGTCATAGGTCACAGCAACTTCCAACTCCTGGGCTCAAGTGATTCTCTTGCCTCCACCTCCCAAGTAGCTGGGACTACAGGCGCCCACCACAACACCCAGCTATTTTTTGGTTGCAGCCATCATTGTGATGTGGCTTGGCGACATTAGAGCTTTTTAAGCCAACCAGTCTCAATAACCTGCTCAGAAAATCCCAGTCAATGTTGCTAATAGTAAGTTGACTAACAGAACCGCTTGCTTTGAACTGTAAGCGTGTTGACAGGCCTGCTCGTAAGCGCTGCAGTTGCTGAAGCAGGAGGAAGGGGAGAAGCAGGGCTGTGTCTAACCTATCAGCTGGAGGTCAGGATCTGACTGGTGGAGGGACTGAACACTCCACAGTGGGCAGTATTTTGACTTTGTGTATCCAGCATTTAATTACTGGAAGTACACAATCGCCTGTTTAAAATGTAATAAGGTACTACTAGAAAGAAGTTTTAGGTTCCTGGAGACACCAGTGGAAGATAAAGTTATGAGCTGTTGCTTACAATGAAAAGGAAATATCATATATACAAAAGCATGAGAGGAAAAAATACAGTAGTCCTCCTTTATCTGGGCATTTGTTTCTGTTAGCGCTGGTCAACCTCAGTCTGAAAATATTAAATGGAAAATTCCAGAACTATACAATTCGTAAGTTTTCAATTGGGTGTGGTTCTGAGTAGCATGATGGCATCTCATACTGTCTGGCTCTGTCCCTCCCGAAGTTCAGCACATCCATGCTGCATATGTCACCTCATGGGCCTCTTGGCTCCCAGGCAGGGCTTATGCCCTTGTTGTGGCCCTTAACAATGGCCCCAAAGTACAAGAGCAGTGATGAGGCAATTCAGATATGCTAAAGAGGAGAGCCATAAAAGAATTCCTTTAATTGAACAGGTAAACGTTCTCCAAATTGTATGCTGCAATTGTTAAAATCTACAGAAAGGATGGTATTCTACCCTTAAAATTATGAAGGAAGAAAAAGAAATCTGTGCCAATTTTGCTGTCACACCTTAAACTGCAAAAGTTGTGGCCACAATCCCCAGTAAGTGCTTAGTTAAGATGGAAAAAACATTACATTTGAGGGCAAAAGAAGGGCTGCATATATCCCTGGCTTCAGGAATCTCCTGGGGATCCTAGAATGTATGCCCCTCACATAAGGGGGGGGCTGCTATACAGGTTAAAACTGATGAGTTATAGAAAGGACTTCGAAGTGAACAAAGAGATGACATGGTTATTTATTTACTTATTTATTTATTTTTAAGACAGAGTCTCACTTTATTGCCCTCGGTAGAGTGCTGTGGCGTCAGCGTCACAACTCACAGCAACCTCCAGGTTTTGGGCTTAGGCGATTCTCTTGCCTCAGCCTCCTGAGTAGCTGAGACCACAGGCGCCCGCCACAGCGCCCGGCTATTTTTTGTTGCAGTTTGGCCAGGGCCGGGTTCAAGCCCTACTCACTGAGCCACAGGTGCTGTCTGACATGGTCTTTTAAAATAACTTTTCCCAACTCCATAAGCAATTAAGAGTGAGAACAAAGGCAAATGTGGATTTATTTTCCTGTTTTTCTTTTCTTACAAAAAAAAAAAAAATGTAATCACTAGAAGTAAGTTCCAGGATTACAGTAGAACCTCTGTGAGTCGACCACCCAAGGACTGTAACAAGCTGGTCAACATAAGGAACGAGGTCTACTGCACTGGTACACGTGTGTGATGCATGTCCAGTCTGTGAAAAAGTCAGTCAACTTGAGGTGTCATTACAGAGACAGGTGTCCTCACCTATGGAGGTTCAGGAAGTTTAGACATCTTCAAGGAGTGACAGAGATCTTAAGAAAAGCCATGGATCATCAAATTCCATGTGAATATAAAAATATAATAGCTTATTCACCATAATCTATTAAACTTTGGCTAAAAACTCATTAGCTATGTATATTTCTCTAGATATATATCGCACACCAACAAAAAAGGTTAAAAAACCCTCATTAGCTGAAATACAAATGAAACTGTCAAAATAAATACCCCCCAAAACAAAATGTTTTGACAGGGATTTCAGAAAATAGAGGACAAAGAATGCCAAAATAATGCTAATATATAAGCATATTTCAGTAGCACAAAGAATTCAATAATGCTGGTGATAAGAATTAGAAAACTGAAAACCGAATCCTTCTTCTGGCTATAAGTACTGTACCTCAAGGTGACATTAGGAAGAAAAAAACCAACCTAGAAAAAGCAGAAAACAACCTCCCTTCCAAAAACTGAAAGCTCAATTGCAAATTCACATCCATGGTAATGATAACCTCCTTCATCAAATTCTCAGGACTAGTCCTGTGCCTGCCTAGGTATCTACCACTCTGAGCACTGGTCTCTCATAACTGCTAGATCAGAACATGTGGCAATTCCATTAGGCCTGGTAGGCTGAATAGAAACAAGTTTGTTTCTCCTGGTACAAAAGAACAGAACTGCTCTGATGAATCACTCTCCCATTCCCACTGCAAGGATGCAGACGGCCAGAGTTTAGTGTGCTGGATACTAGAAAAATAAAACCAACTTGCAGACGATACCCAACCATCCAAACCTATGTAAAAACTGAGATCAGAGGACTTTACCATTTAATCAGTCTTCTCTTTAAACACAATTAATACCTAGGGTATGTTTTCCACCATTAACCCCATTTCTCTAGTGAATGTGAACTTTATTTCAGCTATATTGATACGACCTGGCGTTCCATCTTTAGCTACAACAAACATGTAAAACAGAAAGTAGACCAGTATTTTGTTAATGCTGATATTATTTTCTTTTGGTTTGTATAAACACTCACCTCTTTGACGCTATGTGTTACTGCCCATATTAGAAAAACTCTTGACATCACCTGGAAAGAAGTCAGGACAACGGAGGATGGAACAATTCCTGAAAGAAATTTTAAGATGAGATAAATAAATGCATGTAATAAGTTTCAACACATAACACATTTTCTAAAGGATTCGCATTTAAGTGTTTAGAGACAAAACCGTCTTGAGCAACTGAAACTCACCTACTGATATAGAGACTGTTTTTCAATGCAGTTAGTATTAAAAACTTTTTTCCTCCCTCAAAACAATAATATTGTTAGTGGCAATACTAAACCATGGACTCTAGTACCTTTCTTAAGCTTTCTAAAACCAATGACCAGGTATTTTTTTTACATTTCTTATATAGATAAAGAAAACAAAAACACTAACCTTTAAAGTTAGACATTAAGAGGTAGGAGGTCATTTCACAATGTGAGTTTTAAAATGAATAGGCAATAATAGGCGGGAAATCAATCCTATTTGTGTCTAACGAATGTTAAAAGCTCCTGAATATCAGGCCTGATAATATTATCTAATGTTTAATTGGAGTATCTTTTAGTATCTGCTTGAATATTTGGCCAATAAGCATAGTGAAATCCAAGGTTATCTTTACAACTGTTTCCTCTCACCTTGTTCACTACAGGCACTGGTACAATTGTCCTCAAATTATAACACCGGAATCACCTTTAATTATTTTAGATAATCACCAAATTCTGCTAAGTTTACATTACATTACATCTTTGGCCTATACTCTCAATTTCTACAACCATAATTCCTATCTAGAGATGAATCACTACCATTACATAAAATTCTTGCCTCCTTTAACGCATGTTAAACCCAGCATTAAAACCTAATCTGTAGGGTGGCGCCTGTGGCTCAAAGAAGTAGGGCGCCAACCAACCCCATTTGCCAGAGGTAGCAGGTTCAAACCCAGCCAAAAAAAAAAACACATAATCTGTAAACATAATTTTTTTCCTTTATAACTTTACAATGGCAAGGAAATGCTGCAAAAATTAAAGTCTGGAAGCAGAATTTGGAAGTAGCATGCAATCCAGCAGGCCCTCCACTTCTCTCTGCGCTTACGCTGCCAGCAACTAGACTTGCCACCTTCCTGGGCCTCTCCACTCCTGGCAGGAACCTCCCATCACCATTGTAAACCTTTCTTTCTTTCACTTTAAAACTAATGTCATCTTCAACACTGGACTGGCCTAGACCAATTTTCATTCTTCCAGGTCCTCTAAAATGCACTTGGACTTGTAAATATTCAAAGCAGTTGGATAAACTCCAAGTTGGCAAAAGATAGATCTATAATTGCCTCTATAGTTCAGCAATGAGGGAAAATCACCACTTTATATATCATTAAAATAAAAAGATGTTATATCCTGTTAGAATGGGTTACCTGAAGAAAATTTGTGCTTTGAAGAGGGACAGTTTGGTTCCCAAAAGCAAATAACATGGATTTGTCAAGCACAATTCTTGGAATCTAGATGCACGCAATAAACCTTTGCAAAAAGAATGAAACAATGAAAGAAAAATATAAATGTATGGACATAAAGACCAATGGAATAGATCGAGAACCCAAAATTAAACTCTTGCATTTACAGTCAAATGATTTTCAATAAGTATGGCAAGAAAATTCAATGGAAAAATTGCCTTTTCAACAAATGATACTAGGAAAATTGGATAGTAACATGTAAAAGGATGGATTTGGATCACTTTCTCATACTATATATAAAAATTAACTCAAAATCGATCAAAGACCTAAATGTAACAGCTACAGCTATAAAACTCTTAGAAGAAAACATAGGTGTAAATCTTGTGACCCTGGATTAGGCAATGGTTTATTATATAGGACACTAAAAGCACAAAAATAAATAAATTGAACTTCATCAAAATTAAACACTTTAGTGATTCAAAGGACACCATCAAGAAAGTAAAAAGATAATCTATAGCCAGGAAAAAGTATCTGCAAAGCATACATCCAAAATACATAAAGAACTCTTAAAATGCAACAATAAAAAGACAGCGGGGCGTCATGGCGGGCGCCTGTAGTCGCAGCTACTCGGGAGGCTGAGATAAGAGAATCGTCTAAGCCTGGGAGTTGGAGGCTGCTGTGAGCTGTGTGACATCACTGCACTCTACCAAGGGCGATAAAGTGAGACTCTGTCTCTACAAAAAAAAAAAAAAAAAAAAAAAAAGCAACAATAAAAAGATAAATAACCCAATTACAAATGGGCAATGAACTTCAAAAGGCATTTCTCCAAAGAAGATACGTAAATGGCCAATAAGAACATGAAAAGATGTTCAATATCATTAGTCATTAGGGAAATGCAAATCAAAACCAAAATGAAGTATACTTCACACCCAGTAGGATGCTGTAATCAAAAAGACAAATAGTAACTACTGTTGGCAATGATGTGGAGAGTATCCTACCTCATACCTTGCTAGTGGGGTTATAGCCATTTCAGAAAACAGTCTGGCAGTGTGTCCAAAGGTTAAATAATGATCATATGACCTAGCAATTCCCCTTGTAGAAGTGTGTATGTAAATATGTGCGTGTGTATCTCCAAAATAAATGAAAATATATGTCTATACAAAAGCTTGTATATGCACATTCACAGCAGTATTCACATGAGCCAGAAAGTGGAAATAAGCAAAGTATCCAATCACAACGAAGGCATAAATAAAATGTGGCATATCAAATAGAAGATCAAAATAAATAACAAGTAATGAATAATAATCTTAAAAATGATGTACGGATACATGGTGAAGTACTAATGAACCTTAAAAACTTTTTTTTTTTAGACACAGTCTCACTCTGGCACCCTGAGTAGAGTTGTTGTGGCATCATAGCTCATCGCAACCTCAAGTTCTTGGGCTCAAGCAATTGTCTTGCCTCAGTTTTTCTATTTTTTAATAGAGACAAGGTCTCGCTATTGCTCAGGCTGGTCTCGAACTCCTGAGTTCAAGCAATGTACCTGCCCAAGCCTCCCAGAGTCCTAGGATTATAGGCCTGAGCCACTGCGCCCAGCCCTAACCTTGAAAACTTTATGCTGAGTGAAAGAAGCCAGTGACAAAAGACCACATATTATTCTACAATTCAATTATGAAATGTTCAGAATAGGCCATAAGGGGGGCTCATGCCTGTAATCCCAGCACTCTGGGAGGCTGAAGTGAGAGGATCCCTAGAGCTCAAGAGTTCAAGACCAGCCTGAGCAAAGTGAGACTCTGTTTCTACAAAAAAATTTAGAAAACTTAGTTGGACACTGTGGTAGGCACCTGTATATCCCAGCTACTCAGGAGGCTCAGGTAGGAGGATTGCTTGGGACTGTGAGTTTGAGGTTGTATGAGCTATGATGATGCCATAGCACTCTAGCCTGGGCAACAGAGTGAGATTCTGTCTCAAAAAAAAGGAAAAAAGAAAGAAACAAATCCCCAGAATAGGCAAATCTGTAGAGTAGAAAGTAGACGTGGAGTAAGGTCTAGGGGAAATTGGGGAGTGAATACTAATGGGTATGGGATTTCTTTGGGGGGTAAAGAAAATGTTCTAAAATTGATTGTGGCCACGGTTGCACAACTGATGAAGCACTCTAAGTGGGTGAATTATACGGCATGGGATTGTATCTGAACAAAGCTGTTATTTAAAAAACATGTGAGTGAATTCTAAAACCTGGTTATATAATTACATAATACAACTAAAGAAGCTAATTAGTGAGTTAAGAATTTAGTGAATATATTACACTTATTTCACACTTCAAGTAAGAAAAAGTTCTTAAAAAGTACTGAGAATTAAAAGATTTCTTAAATAAATTAAGTATTTGCTGCTTAAAGAATGACTACCACTATTTCCAGCCTCTTTAAAAAAAAAAAAACCCTCAAAGACCAGCTCATCATATAAAAATATAATTCTTCCCTTTCATTTTTGCTTTCCTCCTTTGGTCACTAAAGCAATGGGCTGACTGCTAAGAACCAGGGTATCTCATCCAGGGGCAGGGAAGGGAGGAGACAGCAGGAAGTCCATGATCAGACTTCTTGATTACTACGTTCAGACTTGCAAGTTCAAAAACCCAATTTTATGCCATTCCCCAGCAAGAATCAGGCTCTCGGAGACTGATTTATAATAATCAAAACCATAGGAGACGAGTAACAAACCAAAATGTCAATTTATTTATAACATAGGCACAACCTTTCTAATAAGTGAATGGCAGGGATTTTGGAGATCCTCATTTAGGGGTACTTTTTTCTGGAGTCAAAATCAGAATGCTTAGTAAGCAAGACTTCAAACAGAGGGATCTGGAAGGTCAGGGGGAGAATTATCATTCTGCTCAACACTGTTTTATTAACTATCCCCTCTCTACTCTAAAACACCCTTGTTTGCCTGGCAGTGTGGCTCACACCTGGAATCCCAGCAACCTGGGAGGCTGAGGTAGAAGGATCGCTTGAGGCCCAGAGTTTGAGATCAGCCTGGGCAATGAAGTGAGACTTGATCTTTAAAAGTTGAAAAAATTAGCAAGGCGTGGTGGCATGTACTTACAGTCCCAGCTACTTGGAGGCTGAGGTGGGAGGATCACTTCAGCTTAGGAGTTTAAGGTTGCAGTGAGCTATGATGGCACCATTACACTCTAGCCTAGAAGAGAATGAGACCCCCATCTCTAAAACAAGTTTTTAAAGACAGCTTTTCCTAGGGGATATGAATATTTATATTTCCCTTTCTTTCAAAAATGCTAGATGAAAATTATCAGAATGTTTTTCTTAAAAAGTTTTAGTATTCCAAAAACAATGATTTATTCTTTTGGTATATATTTCCTCCCACCAGTCTTTTCTTCTAAACATATTTTTGAACACAGTTCAATTTCTATTGTTTATACATTTTGTATTTTGCCTTTCTCACATTTAACATTTCAAGAATTTTCTATCTTATATTCTTCAAAACATTTTAGCTCGAATCATGATATTCCTTTCAGTGAATATCTTTGTTTATTCTTCTTCTGTGGGACATTTAAATTGCCTCCAATTTCTTGAGACTAAAAATGAAGAAATGAAGTATTACAAATAACATAAAAATGTTTGAGGCTCAGGTCTTTGCTTTTTAAAAAAGGATTATTTCCTTGGACGTTTTCCCAGAAGTACTAGGTCAAATGCCTTTAAGGCTCTTGAACTATGTTGCCAAATTGTTTTCCAAAAAGTTTGTCATCCATTTCTACAAAAGTTCCTGCTCTATCCTACCCTGGGCAGCAAATTTAAATCTTAATAATTTGTGAACAAAAAGCTGATCGGTATTTTCTAATTTGATGCAGATGCTGAGATGTTTCTGGCCCTGGTGCTGGTACAGTCCCCATCCAGGGAACCTGCCCACTTAGATACATTATTTACCCCCAAAGGATGCTATTCAGACCAACCCTCGCCTCCTTTCTATAGCAACCCAGCAAACAACTCAGCCCTGAGCCTGACAGTACAATCTCAAAATGCCTGCAGTCAAAAGGCCACAGGAAGGACCAGGCACAGCGGCTCATGCCTGCAATCCTAGCACTCAGGGAGGCTGAGCTGGGGGGATTGCCTGAGTTCAGGCAATGGAGACCAGCCTGACCAAGGGCAAGACCTTGTCTCTGAAAATAGTTAGGTGTTGTGGTGGGTGCCTGTAGTCTCTGCTACTTGGGAGGCTGAGGCACGGGGATCACTTGAGCCCAAGAGTTAGAGGTTGCTGTGAGCTATGACACCACGACTCTCTACCAAGGGTGACAAAGTGAGACTCTGTCTCAAAAAAAAAAAAAAGCCACGGAGGATAAGTCTGTATATAAGAGGACCATCTGAAGGCCAGGAGCTCTAAGTGCATCCTGGGAGGCAAGCCAGACAAACAACACACAGCATGGAGATGGACCATATTATCTTAGCCCTTAAAAGAACTGGCTTACTGTTGGGCTGACTGTTATTATCAGGGCAAAATGTTATTACCTTATTTGCTGTAGGAATGACACATACTATAATGTCCACCCTATCACTCAACACCCGATATAAAGCCCCAAAGTGAGAAATTTTAGAATTTAATGTTAAGAAGTGTTTGCTTCCTTCCAATGACTATAACTATCACTCTTTTCAACTTGGTAGCTAGAAAGCTTCAAACCAGATTTGAAGGCTATTACATTATGATGTTTTATGTATGAATTAACCACAAATGCTTATGGAATGTCAAGTATAGACAGAAAAGACAGATTAGGTCCGCTTTGCTTTTGCCTCTCCACTTCTCGCAGTCAATCCCACCTTGTTTGCATGTATGTGCCATTACTCTTTATTTGAACACAATGGTATAGCATTTTTTTTTTTTTTTTTTAGAGAGGGCCTCAAGCTTTCATCCTGGGTAGGGTACTATAGCTTCACAGCTCACAGCAATTTCCAATTCTTGGGCTTAAGCGATTTTCTTGCCTCAGCTTCCCACGGAGCTGGAACTACAGGCACCCGCCACAATGCACGGCTATTTTTTAGTTGTCATTGTTGTTTGGCAGGCCTGGGCTGGATTTGAACCTGCCAGATGCGGTGTATGTGGCTGGTGCCTTAGCAGCTTGAGCTACAGGCGCTGAGCCAATGGTATATAGCATGTTAAAACCCAAACCCCAGGCTCGGCGCCTGTGGCTCAAGCAGCTAAAGCGCCAGCCATGTATACCTGACTGGCGGGTTCAAATCCAGCCTGGGCCCGCCAAACAACAATGACAGCTGCAACCAAAAAATGGCTGGGTGTTGTGGCGGGCGCCTGTAGTCCCAGCTGCTTGGGAGGCAGAGGCAGGAGACTCGCTTGAGACCAGGAA
>CAUYRH010083849.1:0-11075 GCA_963574655.1 Perodicticus potto | reverse complement strand
TGTTTTTTTTTCTTTTTCTTTCTTTCTTTTTTTCTTTCTTTCTTTTTTTTTTTTTTACTAAATCATAGCTGTGAACATTAGTGTAATCAAGGGGAGCAATGTGCTGGTTTCATATACAATCTGAGATGTTTTCATCAAACTCTTTAACATACCCTTCATGGCATTTTCTTAGTTATTGTATGAAGATATTTGTATTCTGCATTTAGTAAGTTTCGCCTGTACCCTTCTAAGATGCACCATAGGTGTGGCCCCACCAATTACCTTCCCTCCACCCCAACCTCCCCCCGCCCCTCCCTTCCCCAATTCTTGTGCTATAGTTGGGTTATAACCTTCATATGAAACCTTTAAATTAGCTTCATAGTAGGGCTGAGTACATTGGATACTTTTTCTTCCATTCTTGAGATACTTTGCTAAGAAGAATATGTTCCAGCTCCATCCAATTCTGTAATTGATTTTTCATTACATCAAGTGCCCAAATACTTTGTGGGGATAGCTCCTGAGTGCACCACTGTGCAATCTCTTTGCATACCATGTAGGCTTATGGACTTAATGAAGAGCCTTTCATGAGAGTCCTAAAAATAAAATCCATACATTTTGGATTTCTTTAATAAGTATATTGCTTTTAATTTCAATGATCTAGTATTCATTACATTTCACTCATTTTGCATAATTTCTGTGTATATTGCTTAAAATGATACCAACTTTTTTCTTCCTTTTTTAAGTCTGGCAACAGATACTGCTCTCCATTTCCCTATATTTGATGTTTTTTGGGGGGGGGATGGGGGCTGGGTGAGGACAGAGAGACACCAGCTGGTGAATGCAGAATTAATTACAGATTGTTTCCCTCAAAAACCACATACATGGTGCTCAACCTCTAATGACTGTGGCAGCTGTTACTGCCCTTTTAAGATCACGAGTAACTGGACAGACACTTTATTCTTTCTCTTGAAGGCATATGTTGCAATTTTGGGAGATTTGGACATTATATTTGTTACAGATGCTTAATCTGTTGAAAAATTCAGTCTTAACATGCTAAAATTGCTTCCATAATCTACTATAAAATGTACTAATTTATTGACCTTTTGGTAGTATCTGAATTTTTCTTCAATAAAAATAAATAAGAACATTTCATAAATGTTAGGATTCAGCATATGTGTATTAAAAGCAAGAAACTTTAAGACAGGTGAATAGTGACCTTTTTGTTGACATTTCAATGACCATTTGTTGATCATTGAAAAAGAATGATCTCAATATTTAAATGATTCTTTAATTTTTTTATGTTCACAACAACAATTTTCGGGGGCACCTTTTTCCTCAAGTGCTGACTTTTTAGTGGTTGATTTAAATGCACTGAAATAGAACCTATTAAAAAATGTTGTGGGCAAAAAAAACTGGATTATTATTGAAGTGATATTTCTACAATCCTTATCAATTGAATCATTTTATTTTAAATTATAAAGCTGAAAAGAAGAATCTTAGCATTCTCAAAAATACAATTTACATATAATTTCCAATTTTTTGTTCCCCTCTTACTCTTCAACCCACCAAATTTGAACTTGGGTCAAGTATTTCATTACCAAATATCCCTGTGAACATTCTATTTTATTTCTGCCTACTTCGGTAGTCACCAAGTGCTGCTGAGTCTACTGTTAGTATTTCTTTAATATATTACTTTTTTTTTTTTTCATGAAGAAGCAGAGTAGCATCAGGGTACAAAGCACAGACTTTAGACAAACTGCCTGTGTTTGATCTTACTTCTGCAATAGGCTGATCTTGGAAAAAAACAACACAAGCTGCTGTCTTGTTCACTCACTAACAAATAGGTCAAGTCATTAAATTTGGGTGAAGTTACAAAATACTGTGAGATCACAGATGGTGCGTTAATTATCATGAGGTTGGTGGGTAAAATCAACCTTCTATGACAAATGGCTTATAGCTTTAAGTGAACAAACACAGCTCTCTAAAACAAATTTCCAGCAAATTTAGCTTTTTACAAAAGCAGTCATAAACATAGTCCTGGGAACTTTTCACACTATTAAAACATATCTTTTAGTATTTATAGGAAAACTTTTGTTTTTGTCCTTCGAAAACAGAATTTCTCTAGAAAATCAAGGTTGTGATGACAAGAGGCAGATTAACCATCAACTACTATTATAACTACTACTACTAACTACTATTATAAATACATTTTGCTAAAATTTTTCTTATTTTTTAATAAGATGTAATGAATAAGTACACCCTTTGATTTATCTAATTCTTTATATCAATTGTCTCCCAATTTTCACATGCTTCCTGATTAAACAGTTAATTAAGCCTTATAGCCTCTGGCTTCAGTTACAGTTTTTGTTAATGGTGGAATCAAAAAAATGTGGGGCTTATAATTTTCAATTTCTGTATATGCTCATTTAAAGAAATCATTTTGCACAGATTCCTATAGATGCTCTAAGTTACTTGGCAATTTGAATGATATCGTATATGAGTAAATATTTGGTGTAGCATGGCCTTTCTGACATCTATGTGGTGATGGTGTATGCCAATAAAAGGGTTTTTTGAAAGTGAGAGGTTAGTTTCATAACTTATTCATTTGTAAGGATTCCTAATATAGGAATCTCAGTTCAGTGATAATACTGTTTGTTTTGCTTACTTTATTTTTGGAAATGCTCTTTTATTCTACTTGGTTTTTCTAATACTTCTATGTTAGCAGGCAGGTTAAAAGGATTCTTTGAAAGTGAAGATGTTAGTTTTTCTGCTTAGAGGGATGGACTTTCAAAATATGCCCCTTGTTTTATGACCCCCTGCTATCTTTGTATATCTAGTGTAAGCACATCACGCAGTGATGATTCACTCTCTGGCACCTGATTCCATTAAGTTTGACACATAGAAAGCTGGTAACCACGGTGTCCCCAAGCATCTACTGAAATGGGGAAGTGAGATTACCAAAGCCAGACAAGTAGAAAAAGTAGTAATTGGCATGTACAGAGGTGATGCTTTAAGCAACTAAGTGAGATGAATGCTTCATAGGAATGGGTTAGCACTTGTATTTACCATATCTGGCAGCCTTCTGTTTATTTAAATTCCATTTTAGTTGAATGAACTAAAGGACAAAATCACAGAAGAGACAGAGGCAATCCACAGTTTACCTTTTGGCCAGATGGCACAACCCGAGTCTATTTATTTGTCAAGATATGAACATAGTATTTAGGATAACAATCCTCAGGTCCAATGCCAAGAGTAAGCAAGAAACTAACAGAGAGAGAGCACACACACAGTGACCCATCCTACATCAATAGAACTCAGTTTAAAGAGCAGAGTGAAAGTTCCTGTATTGCCCAGAAAATATTAGTTCCCTAAATTGTTTACTCTAATGCTCGGAGTAGTTGGATTTTGTTTCCTTTCATTTCTCTACTCTTTCTTTTTTCTTTGCATGCTCTCTCTTTGACACCTCTTCTTCCCTTCTTTCTCTTTCTTTCTGACAAAATAAATTTTAAGCCTTTGACGTTTTTGTGAAAAGAAGTAGGAGGAAGAGAAACTGATAATAGCTTAGACAAAGGAAAAGAAAGGAAAGGAACAGAGGAAGAAAATAGGTGAAGACTTTAAACCAGCTAGCATTCCTTCAATTTCTCCAGGCTTGGAGTGATGAGTCGATAACAATGTCCCAAGTCCAAGAAAAGTTCATATGCTTTTTAAATCCTCCTCCTCTCGTCTATTTTTTTTTTAAGTCTTTCAAAATCTAAGTTAAATACGATTCCACACACAAAGCCTTTTTTACTAATTTGTCCCAACTTGAATCAATCTCCTCACTTCCAAACCTAATTACTGCTCTCCAATTGTTCCTACGTGTTAAATGTCAAAGAATTACATATTAAATTGTATTTCTCATTATTTTAATAAATATTTTATTATATTTTTTGTTCTGGTCTTTGAATCTCTCTAACTAAATCACTAGTCTCACGAGGGTATTTTGGGCAAGGGAGTTTTATGCACAATTTTTTCACTCATCATTCTTGAAGAGATTTAATGTTTTACATTAAATACTCAATTTTTTGTTGAGCTATCCATCTGGATATCATGTTATCTATATTCTTACATTAAAGCTATTTTCTTTTTTAAATAAATTGCTCTATTTTGGAAGCACAAAGGTACTTCAGAAGTACAATAATTGCCTCTATATTTAGTTTTGATTTGTAGTTCCTCTATTAAAATCCCATCAGTGCCAGCTTCACTGGAGCCAACAATGTTCCCCGTGCACATGAACTTGAAATATTGGGTAAAATCCAGTGGTTGACCTAATCATGGCCCCTGTTTACGTCATCATCAAGGTCTTTTTCCCTTTAACTTGACCATTTCTTATAGAATGCATACTAAGTTGGCAAAGTAAGTTACAGTTGACTCTAATAAAAAAAAAATAGAGCCTCATCTCTAATAATCTGTCTGTAAGAAATGCTGATGTGACTGACCATGAGGGTTTTTATTTATCATTCTGTGGAAATTAGAAACACCTCTTTGATTATCCTCGGTGCAATTAAATCTGTTTTATGATGATATCAACTAATTTGAGCATCTCTTGTAATCTATTTTGGAGCCACCTGTATTGTCTTATAAGCAGAGTGAGAGATTGGGGATTTTGTTGAATAATATCCTTTTGATTTCTCTCTCATTAGCCTTTTGTGGAGCCCCAAATCTTTCCCTACAATTGCTGCCATTCCAACAGTAGCCCCCTGACTGATTGGGTAGGTTGGTCTGTATATACATATTCCTAATTTCTTGCTGCTTCCACGTGAGTTCAGTGCTATGTTTCTTTGCATTTCCTGTTGCAAAGACTCGCAGATAGTGCTCCAAATTCTTCCCTGTGTACTTCTTCTAACGCACTTCAAGGTTCCATGCAGGGACATATCCTACAGAGGGGAGAACTTGGAGAATGAGAGCCCATCTAACAACCACATGTGAGGAGTCAGAGAGATATGACCAGAAAAGAAAACAGGAGACATAGCATTAGGGTGTGAAAAAAAGAGTGATTAAAAGGAAAACAGATAGAATCAAAAGCTGCAGAGGAGAATGGGAGGTGATTGTTTGAATGTATGGTGCAGTAGGAAGAAGGCTGGCACAGTTCTTTATTTCTAGCAGTATTTTTTCTAGAAAAATTAGATTTGAATTGATCAAATATACAGCTGTGTTACTTGCTATTGCAATTGGACTCAAAGTTAGTGAAGATAGATCTTAAGTCTGTCATGTCATAGCCCATTAATTACATGTTTTGTTTGGTTAGTGGGGCTCGCCTGGATAAGGCGCACACTCTGTGAAGACAGAGACTGTGTCTGATTTGATCACTGCCATATCCTCAACTTCTAGCTAAGTATCTGCCTCACAGGTAAAACTTAAATTTAAGTATCTTTCTTCAAATTACAATAAAAACATGTCATATATATAATGTAATGTTGAATTATACTTCTAAATACTAGTGGTTTGGTATTTTTAATGACTATTCATTATTATATTATCTGTTTGGGGAAATTGTCTTTATTCATTTACAGGATGGGTCTTGAAATTGTTTTATTGATATCATATGATGATATTAACTTTATCTGTGAGGAGCCTTTTCAATACTTTCTAGATTTTTGCAACTTTGTTTATAGTACCTTTTCGAAATGGAAATCATTGAATTTGATTACCTTCATAGTTATGGATCTTTAGAGATCTCTTTCACTGTATTTGCTTTTAGAAAGGATTTGTCCATATGAAAATCAGCCTTGATGGTAAAAGAGTGCTGGTGTAAGCCTGGAGTTAGCCTGATGAGAAGGTTTCGAGGAAGTAAAAGAGAGTTAGGGAAAATGAAGCTCAGGGCAAGGGTGGTTGAAGATGAAGTTAGAAAGGACAGTTAGAGGTCATAGGGTGCAGGAATTTTATGCTATATTAAGAATCAGTGTCTTTGTTATGAGAGATGAGCAGCCTTTGAAGGGCTTCACACAGAGAATAATATGACCAATTTAAAGACCACTCTAGAAAGAAGAAAGAGGACGTCAGGAAAAAGCCCAGAACAAGCACAGTGTGGAGCGGGATGCTCTTGGTCGCTTACACAGAAGCGGGGGCTCCGTGGCTCAGCGTGGCAGGAGTGGAGGGAGGGGTGCATCCTGGAGATCTATTTTAGGGACATCCTGAGTGAGATAGATTTGGAGTAGGGTTCTGGGGTTAGAGGCAGCCAGGCTCTGGGCTGAGTAGCTGTTTGGGTGGAGGATCTGCCCACGGAGCCTGGAAGCGTGGAAGAAGAAGTGGCTCAGTTTCAGACCCGCCTGTTGTCTGTCTGTTTTTAGATGACTGTGAAATAGTCAAGTGTAAATGAAATGCGAAACAGTCGATAGAGGCTTCCCACAGCCCTTTGAAAAGGTCTGGCCTGGAAATCAAACATCAGAAGTCGCTGGTTAACCATTAATCCCTTGGGATGTGGGTGAGCGCACTTGGCGGTAGGGAAGACTGAGAAGAGAGAGGCTGACTCTAGACTTTGAAAACTGCTGCATTTAAGGATCAAACTAACAGCAATTTTAGGGCAAAAATAAAGAGAGCTTAAAAGAGCATGGGCTCATTAAAACCAGGAGAAGTGATTATTTCAACAGGAGGGGATAATTAGCTGTGTGAGAGCCCATTAAGTGATCAAGTCAGATAAGGGCCAGCATTAGGAACTTGGAAGAGCAGTGATAGCGGGGAAGGAAACGATGAGTCCTGAGAACTTAACAACCATCTGCTTGTTTATGGGAAGACAGAGGATGGTAACCAGAAGAGACCAGGGAGTGAGTGTTTATAAAACAGAAGAATTTAGAGACTGTTTGGATGTGAAAGAACTTAGAAAGTTGTTTCTCTAAAAACCAGAAGAGAATGGGATCAAGAGCAGGAGAAAACAGCTGGCTTTGGCCATGAAAGGAGACACTGGCTTCATTTAAAAGGAAGGGAAAGGTGCAGATATCAGTGAGTTTGTGGTCTGCTGATGGAAAGACAAATAGCTTTCCAACCAAGGTGTGGTTTCGATTTTCTTTTTAAGTGATGGAGGATGATTATCCGGTGAAATTGACCAGAAGAGGCGATGGGTAGCATCAGATTGTACAGTGGAGAAGGCCCCTCAAATCAGACTAAGGGTGGATACGGGGGCACGGGATACGAACAACCTGTGTAGCAGGGAATTTGGCTGCACCCAAGAGAAGTCTGCTCTTGCCCTGGCTCCTGGGAAAGGACACCTTTCAAATCCTTTAAAGTCCTGGATTTTCCAAGGTGATAGGAGTGTCTTTGTTGTTCATGGTGAACTTCTGGATCCAGACCTGAGAGTTGAAGGCCAATGAGGCGACTCAGGGTAGAGTCCTAAGCGTGGAGGGTGGAGGTTGTTCGTGCCAGAATGACCACCGTGTGATTTATTGGGGAGCTGTGGTTCCAGGGCCTCACCTGACTGAGAACCTGAGTTTGTCCATATGGGCAATACATCATCAGACAGGCCTGAAAAGAGACGCCTCAGAAAAATCCAGACACCACGGCTTGGGTGAACTTCCCGGGTTAGCAGTAATGTGTGTGTACGTCACTCATCAATGCTGGGAGTGTGAAGAGCCCCTGGGAAAAATAGAAAGTCTGCCTTGGAAACCCCTCAGACACAGAATCACTACAGCCACCTTTGAGTGCTCACCTTGGGAAGCTAGGCCCTGACATCAGCACTACCTTTATTAATTTTAATAAATTAAAATTAATTTTCCAATCAATTTTGGAACTCTTTCTGGAATGGCCATTGGAGTTGTAGTTATGCAAGGTCTGACAAGTTCATGAACTCATCCTAAAAAAAGTGCTTTGAATGGTGGACCAGGCACTGGAGTCAGTGCAGCTTTGAGTACTTCAGAGGTGACTGCAGTGACTTTCTGCAATAAGGTAGGTAGCATTGTTTTAACAATGAGTTTGCAAACTTAATTGTCTGACCTTGCATTTTTTTCTTTGGTCGCATGTTTTCCTTGACAAAAATTTGCATGTTTTCCTTGACATAAATATAACCAGCCTGTATTTAGCCATAAGAAACAAAGATACCCATTCAGTGTGAAATCCGATTTCCCATAGAAATAAATTCATATTTGATGAATTTAAAAATGCCTTGAATAAGAAAAATGTAGGTATTCTTTTGTTGTGATTCCATCTGCCCACATTTAATGGAACACACACCGCACCCTGCAAATGGTTCTCTGATTTTAGTACAAAGGCTTTTTTCTTCATTGGGGATTTCACATGCCCTTCCTCTAACCCCTTAGTTTTATACAGTCGTGAAAGCAGATTTTATTTATGTTTTTTCAGATAGGCTGGATTTTACTGAAAGTCTTACAATTCAAACTAATTACTATAGTCATTATGCAAGAATTGAAATGTTGCTTGCTTTGTTTTAAGGGATTCTCTTTGCCTTCTGATTCTGATTTTACATTTAATTTATTCCTAGATTGTGCTGGAGGTGGGGCTTCCTCATAATATTTTTTTCCCAGGCCAATCTCTTCAAGTGTTTTCCCCACATTCTCTTCTAGAATTTTTATTATTTTGTGTCTTAAAGTTAAATGTTTTATTCAGTATTTTACTTAATGATTAATCAATTGTTTGATTTGCTTCAATTCCCTTTTTCTTAAAAATCTGGAATAGGAATCTTTTTGGCATTGTTAAGATGACACATGAAACTTACTTTTGGAGAACCCACATGTTTATCCTGTGTGTATCTGTATGGGTGTGGCGTGTATGGTGTATATGTGCATGAGTGTACAAGCATGTGTGTATGTGTGTGGCATGTGTGTATGTGGTGTGTGTGAGCGTGTGTGTAACACATATGCATGTATGTGTATCTGTGTGGTGTGTGTGTGTGCACGCTGTCTTTGGTCGAGTACAGGAACATTTCTAGAAGCAGCAACTTCTCATACGCAATGGTATCAGAATGTAGAGTGTTGGTCAGGTGGGAATTTTTTTAACTCCCAGTGATCTACTACAGCGCAGCCTCAACCTGCTCCGTTGGAGAGGAGAGAAACAATGTCAGTCTTGATATAATCTCTTTGGGACCAATAATCAAAGAGGTACAGATTTACAATTAGCTTGTTATAGCTCAGGGATTTAGTTTTGTGGCTGCCACACTGGACTTTCTAGCAGAAGTAGCTTATTAAATTACTGAAGCTGGCGAGGAGACAAGTTTTAAAATTAATGTTCCAAGATACTTCAAACAGCTTAGGTCATAAAATGCATTGACTCTTTTGTTTCTTGAAACTGTACCCCCTGTATCCTGGAGTCAGGGTAGGGTTTAAATTTAAATTTAAACTGTAACAAAGTGTGTAACTTGACCAAGTTTTCCAACTTGTCTATACCTCAGTTTCCTCATCTACGTATAGGGAAAATGAATGCGACATTCAGTTAGTCATATAATAAGCGTGCTGTAAGAAGGGAATTGCAACTAACATGGGAAAAGCTTTAGATCGTGAAGTTTTACATCAACTCAGTCTCAGGCACTGAGACTTTTCTTATTTCTTATTTTTCCCTTTTTCTGTTATATTTATTGATAATTTAATGCTTAATGTATGATTATAAAAACCTAAGGGAGTAAGTAATATTTAAAACCTAAACTGGGAATTTGAATACTGAGGAGACTGAGAGAAGTTCACAAGGGTAAGGTCCCAAGTAAATAAATCCCAGCTGGAGTCTCTCATTATAAACAGTGTTGTTCGCAGTCCTTCAACTAAAACCTGGGGGGTCGAGGTCTAAGTCTTACACCTTTCCTCTTTCTAATAGCTCAAAGCATCTTTATATATGGGAGATAATTTAATCTGTGAAGCTAGAGGACTAATATAGAGCATGTCACAGAAAAGGGGGCGAACACAGGACCAGGAGAAATGATAATATTCTAAGGGTGGTCTGAGTAGAAAAGCAGTAAGGGGGAGAAGACACAATCAGAGGTTGAGAAGACAACCGGGGAGGGATAGTACTGTGGAAAGAGGAATCGGTGACAAAGTTGGGAAGCGTTCTTGGTCTTTCAGAGGAAGCAGGTGGGATCCTCCCTTCTGCTAATCAATTGATTATTAGTGACTTTGGCAAGAGGAGTTTCGCCGATTGTTTGTGTGGATGTGGAACGAGGGGGTCAAATCCAGAATGGAGTGGGTGGGGGACTGAATGCCGGGCTGATGAAGTAAAGAAGGAAAATAGCGGTTATTCCTCACTGAAGCTCAGCTCTGAACCGAGGAAAGCCGAGAGCTGGAGGAGGGGAGAGGGTCGTTTCCAGGGCGGCTTCTCCGTCTGGAGAGGTGGCTGTGAAGGTCAGTCCCTGTGAAGCCCTTGCCCTCCTCCCACTCGACTCTCAGATCTTAAAGGATAGATGCTCCCTTTGACTTATTTCTGTGTCCCTGTGTTTAGCACCACGGCTAGAACACTCCAGTCCATTTGTGGAATGAATAAGAAAGTTTCACGTGCCGCTCCAGCATCAAGTAGGTTTTTGTACTATGCCAGGCACCAGTCCCGACTTGGATCTGGCCCTGGGTGTCTGTGAGATATCTGACCTGGATTTGGGGAAGAATGCAGTGAGTCTCAGCTTTCCTTCTCCAGTTCTCCCTGCTGACAGCGTGAACCACTAAAGCACGACCATTACTCTCTCCTGCTCCCTGGGCCTCTCGGCCTTCACCTGGTGGTTGCCCACGGGCATCACTGAGCTTTCTTGCTACACCACCAGATTTTTAAAAAATGTATATATATATTTATAGTGTCAAAAAAATTGCTTTTTTTATCATTGGGAATTCACTGAGGGTACAAGAAACCAGGTTACACTGATTACATTTGTTACGTAAAGTCCCTCTTACAATCGTGTCTTGCCCCCAAAAGGTGTGTCACACACCGAGACCCCACCCCCCTCCCTCCTTCCCTCTCTCTGCTTTTCCTTTCCCTCACTCCCTCCCTCCTTCTCTCTCTGTGCTCCCCCTCCCCACTCCCACCATGTCATTGTCATCAATTGTCTCATATCAAAACTGAATACATAGGATTCATGCTTCTCCATTCTTGTGATGCTTTACTAAGAATAATGTGTTCCACTTCCATCCAGGTTAATA
>CAUYRH010083848.1:0-72152 GCA_963574655.1 Perodicticus potto | reverse complement strand
CTAGAGGAGGAGACGGGGAAAGACCGGGAGAGGAACAGAGAGAGCATCTCTCTCCCCACTTGAAATCTCTCCCTCTACCAGGAGCTTTGGTGTTTTCTGTATTCTTTTCTGTAAATCAATTCTATCTTACCACGGAGGGGTTGGGGGGGGGGAAATAATGTAATGAAGAATAATAAAATACATATATTTAAAAGAAAAAAAAAAGAAAAGAGCTTCCCCTCTCTCTGCATAAATAGGACTGACTGATCAAAAGATCAAAAAGAACAATGGACTTCCCTTTCTCTCTCTGTCATCTCAGTATATTGCAGAATTCAACCACACCTGACCCAAATCATTTAAAACATGATACCTTTCTCTCAGGTTAATTTTCAACTCAATCTACTTCTCCCATCCAGTCATTCTCCCTAGCAATCATTTATCACTGTTCATCTCTCCCTATCCTCCAAAAGGACAGGTAGAAAAATACCTGAACTTCATTGGGATATTGGGTAATCACTCTGTGATTTCTCCCCAATGCACATGGTAAACAAACCTTTCTCTTATTAATCTGTCTTAATTATGATTTGATCTTTCAGAGAACTTTCGGGGAAAGGGCAAGTTTCCCCTCACCTCCACACCACTTTTGCCAGGCTTACCATCTGACTTGAAACAAACAAAAAATCTGGACAGAAATATTTCAAACAACAGTTTTCCAGACACTGGACATCAGGCAACAAAGACAGTGATCTTTGAAAATGTTAAACAATAAAGTGAGCTCTATAATTGCCCCAGCATACTACCTGGAGAGAGTTTCTAGCTAGACCTTGCCTTAGAAAGAGGAAATACAGGGAGCTCTGCTGATACTCTGCATTGAGGTGTTGAAAATTCAAGCAGACCAGGATGCTAGAGTTCATAAGACAGACTACCAGAAAGGAGAGAGCCACACAGAGAAAAAGAGGTGCAGCGGGTCCACTTTGAATATTCAGCAGAGTACTAACTGTCACCTTTACATAAGGAAATTACCTGATGGGGAAAGAAGCATACAAGAGGATAAGAGAGACAGCACTATTTGACACTCACTCAGAGCCTTGAATAAAACCTGTTTCTACCAGCTACACTGGAAAAACTCATAGTGAAGTATTGGGTAGAGCTCTCAGAAGGCTCTTGCCTTACCAATTAAGAATAGTTAGCCCTAGCCAAAACTTCACTCTGGCCTTGACAAACAAATATTAAGAGTAAGACCCAAAAGGATCAATCTGTTTCTAACTTAACTACATTCCAGAAAAAAGCTCTAGAATAATTACAGAAATACAAAAATAACCAGTACCCAACAAGGTAAAATTCACAAATCTAGCATACAATCAAAGATGACCAGGCATGCAAAATAGAATATATGACCCATAAAGAAGCAAAAAAGAAAATCAATCAATCAAAACTGACCCAGAACTACACAAATGTTAAAATTAGCAGACAAGGACATTTAAAGCTATTTTAACTTTATATGTTGAAAAAAATTAAGTAAAGATACGGAGAATATGAAAAAGACCAAAATTGAACTTTGAGAAATGAAAATTACAACTTCTAAGCAGAAAAATTCACTACATAGGATTAAGTGCAAATTAGACACTGCAGAAAAAAAGATTAGCTATCTGTAGAAACTTTCCAAAATGGAACACAGAGAAAAAAGACATCAATGAATATGAAAAGAGGACTAGTGATATGGCAGAAAATTTCAAGTGATCAAAATATATGCGAACTGAAGTCTCAAAGGAGAAGAAAGTGGACAATAACAAATATTTAGTAATATAATGGCCAAGAATTTTACAGATTTTTTTTTAAAAACTATAAACCCACAGATCCCAAAGCCCAATGAATACTAATACTAGCACGAGAGAGATGAAGAAAACTTCACTACAGCACATCTTAATCAAATTACCAAAAAACTAGTGATAAGAGAAAATATTAAAAGAGGAGAGGGTTTGGGGAGTTGGAAGACATGTTATATAAAAGGCTAGAAGAAGATAAATCAAGTTAACACTAGTCAAAATAATGTTAGAGTAGCTATGTTAATATCAGACAATGTGGATTTCACAGCAAAACATATTACCATGGATAAAAAGGGTCTTTTCATAATGATAAAGGCATCAAGTAATCAGCAATTTATACAATTCTAAACATGTATGCCCTGTAATAACAGAACTTCAAAATACATGAAGCAGAAACTGACAGAACTACAAGAAAAACAGACAAACGTACAATTATAGCCAAACACTATCTGTAATATTTCCCCCATTTGATTATTCAAATGCCACAGAGCCAGCATGGTAACACACAGGCATTCCATAATCGATAAGGAAAAAATCAGGAAGATTTGAACAACACCAGACCCCAAAACAGATGAATACATATTCTTCTCAAGTGCATGGGATACATTTATCACAAAACAAAGTCTTTTTTTCTTTTGTTTGAGACAGCGTCTCCTTATGTCACCCTTGGTAGAGTGTTGTGGCGTCACAGCTCACAGCAACCTCCAACTCTTGAGCTTAAGTGATTCTCTTGCCTCAGCCTCCCTAGTAGGTGGGACTACAGGCACCCGCCACAATGCCCAGCTATTTTTTATTGCAGTTATCATTGTTGTTTTCGCTGGCCTGGGCTGGGTTCGAACCTGCCAGCCTCAGTATATGTGGCTGGTGCTGTAACCACTATGCTAGGGGTGCCGAGCCACAAAACAAAGTCTTAATATAAAGTATTCACATCATACAAAGTATATTCTATGATCACAGCAGAATTACATTGGAAATCAAAATCAAACTATTTTTGGAAAATCCTCCAAATATTTGGAAAATAAATAATATAATTCTAA
This sequence comes from Perodicticus potto, assembly GCA_963574655.1. Classification (NCBI taxonomy): domain Eukaryota; kingdom Metazoa; phylum Chordata; class Mammalia; order Primates; family Lorisidae; genus Perodicticus; species Perodicticus potto. Next base: position 69,310 of record CAUYRH010083848.1, on the reverse strand, counting down.
ATAAATGATGGGTCAAAAAAGAAATCAAAAGAAAAATTAGAAAGTATTTTGAACTAAATAAAAATAAAACACAACATATCAAAATTTGTGCGATGCCACAAAAGCATTAATTATGGGAGGAATTTATAACAGTGAATGCCTATATTATAAAAGAATTAAGTTCTCAAAACAATGATCCTAGCTTCTACTTTAGGCAAGCAGAAAAAGAGGAGCAAATGAAACCCAAAGTAAGCAGAACAAGAAAAGAAATAATAAGTGGCTCAGCGCCCGTAGCACAGTGGTTACGGAGCCAGCCACATACACCAAGGCTGGCAGGTTCAAACCCAGCCTGGGCCAGCTAAACAACAATGGCAACTGCAATAAAAAATAGCCGGGCATGGTGGCGGGCACCTGTAATCCCAGCTACTTGGGAGGCTGAGGCAAATAAATCACTTAAGCCCAAGAGTTGGAGGTTGCTATGAGCTGTGACACCACGGCACTCTACCAAAGGCAACATAATGAGACTCTGTCTCAAAAAAAAAAAAAAGAAGAAGTATGGAGAATCCTCCAAGAACTCAAAACTAGACTTCCCGATTGATTCTGCAATGCCATTACTGGGCATCTACCCAGAAGAAAACAATTCCATTTGAATTTACAATCGCCAAAATGTGGAAACAGTCTAAATGCCCACCAACCCACGAATGGATTAACAAGCTGTAGTATATGTACACCACGGAATACTATTCAGCCATAAAAAGAGATGGAGACTTTACATGTTTTATATTAACCTGGATGGAAGTGGAACACATTATTCTTAGTAAAGCATCACAAGAATGGAGAAGTAAGAATCCTATGTACTCAATTCTGCTATAAGGACGATTGATGACCTAGTACACAGTGGGCAGTGGGGGAAGTGGGGTGCAGGGAGAGAAAAGGAGGGAAGGGGGGTGGGAGGTCATGGGTAGTGACACACCTCTTGGGGACAGGACACAATTATAAGAGGGACTTTACCTAACAAATGCAATCAGTGTATCCTGGTTCTTTGTACCTTCAATGAATTCCCAACGATAAAAAGTTAAAATGGAAATCATGAAATATAAAAATATAGAAAAATCAATAAAACCCATAAAAGTGATAACGAAAAATATTAAGAAGACATAACCCTATGGGGCTTCATTCGTGTATTCTAGTAAACATCGATTCTACAGAAACTCTTCTAGAAAACTGATAAAAGTACAAAGTGACTCTCAAGTAAGAAGAGAGGGATGCAAGGAGGGAGTTACCAAGAGGCATAACCCCTTTGGGATACACTTTCTTGATTGTGGGGATGGTTTTGTATATATGCAAATTTAACCAAGCTATATATATTAAATACCAATGTCAATTACATTTATGTCTGTTTAAAGAAGCAAATAAATAAATTAAAGACTACATACCAGTAACCAATTAATCTCCATTATAAGGTGTGAAAATAAAATATCAGGATTTAATTTGTTCTTTAATGTACTAGAATGTACATATTCAAATCATTGGTTCCCTTTCAAATATATTACTAATAAACTCTTGATTACCATTGTAGGCACTCAAATATATGCTATGCTATAAAAAAAAAAAAATATGACCATAGAATGGCTTTCTCATGTCTCTTATAAAATTAGTTTTGAATACAGTTCCCCAAAAGTCCAAAATACATTTTAAAAAATGGTGGCAGCATCAGAAAATAATAAAAGCAAAATTTCTAGCATCAGAGTGACTATATTGCAATGGCAATGATGAAACCTATTTGCAACATTTTGGGGGCTTATTATTTTACAGTTTATCATCTCTAATCTGAGATTTATTAACACTAGAACCAAATAAGTTTTGGACCCTAACCAGGTAACTAAAAGTGTTGTTAAGGGTGATCCCATCCAGAGAATAGATACTCAAAGTATATAAAAGTGTTTAGATTGTGCCTTTTGTTTTGAAACAATAATATTAAACAAACAAAGAAACATTAAGCCCAAAGCAAATACAGTCAACAATAAACAATAAAGTACAACAATAACAAACAATAAAGTCATCCTATTCTCACACTATTACATCTATGAAATTATTTTTAGCTTAAGACTCATACCTTCCTCTATGTTGAAATACATATTGGATAGCAGTCACTCTCTCAAACCCTAATCCTTTCTCATCATTAATTAAACGTGAACAGACTTATTCTTAATTACATGTAAAATTTCTTGCAAAACACTCTAGTCTAATTCATTGAAGTGTAAAATAGAAATAAAGATGAGGCAAAACATCACATTACATCTTGTGTGTGCCCCACTTAACTACGGCTATGTAACTCCAATGATGACGGAGAATAAATCTTCACTGTTCAATCAATATTGCCATGTGAATGCATATATAATTCAGGCATAAAGAGGAAAGTATTATAAGCTTCCCTAGAGTGTGACTTGCAATGAGATTGACTCCATTAATAATTGCAAATTTGCATAGTCAATATTCATATAGTCAATAATTGTTAACTTGAATTGAAAATCTTTGTTCTGATGCAAATCAAAACCACTCTGAGATATGAATTAACCCCAGTGAGAATAGCAGATATCACAAAGTCCCAAAGCTGCAGATGTTGGATGGGATGTGCAGGGCAGAAAACACTTCTATACTGTGAGATTGCAAACTAATGCAGCCTCTTTGGAAAGAAGTATGGAGATTCCTCAAACTCAAATTAGACCGTCCGTTTGATCCTGCAATCTCATTACTAAGGCATCTACTCAGAAAAAAAGAAATCACTTTACCATAAGGACATTTGCACTAGATTGTTTATCACAGCTCAAATTACAATCACCAAGCTATGGAAACAACCCAAGTACCCATCAACCCAGGAATGGATTAATAAACCGTGGTATATGTACACCATGGAATACTATTCAGCCCTAAAAAGATGGAGACTTTACATCTTTTGTATTAACTTGGATAGAGATGGAGAACATTCTCTTTAGTAAAGTATCACAAGAATGGAAAAGCAAGTATCCAATGTACTCAATACTAATATGAAGCCAGTAGAGGAATGAATACACACCCACACAAGAGAAAAACTCAACTTAATTCAAGTTGTGGGGAGGGGGAGGAGAGAAGGAGGAGAGGGGAAGAGGGAGGAGGATTGCTGTGCTCCCACCTAATGGCACAATGTAAGGGTATATGGCACACCTTCTGGGTGCAGGAGAAAACTATAACAGGGATCTTACCTAACAAATGCAAACATTGTAACCTAATTATTTGTACCCTCATATTAATATGAAATTTTTAAAAAAGAAAATCTTTTTCCTGAAGTTCACCGTTAACTACAAGGCTATTGTGTTGCACAGCGACTCAGGAGGCAGAAGCAGGAGGATCACTTGATCCCAAGAGTTTGAGGCCACCATGGACAACCAGAGAGACCTCATCTCTTAAAAAGATAAGAAAGATCTGAATGAATACCTTACTACCTAGATATTTTTTCTTCAGCTTGGAGAGTAATCAGATGACTATCAGAAATAAGCTTCACGCAACTCTTCACTAAGATTTAAATCATACATGTATCTTTTCTTGTGCAATATACATTTATCCTACAAGAATGTCGGCTCAGCGCCTGTGGCTCAACCAGCTAAGGCGCCAGCCACGTACATCTGAGCTGGTGGGTTCGAATCCAGTCCAGGCCCACCAAACAACAATGACGGCTGCAACCAAAAAATGGCCAGGCATTGTGGCGGGCGCCTACAGTCCCAGCTACTTGCGAGGTGGAGGCAAGAGACTCGCTTGAGCCCAGAAATTGGAGGTTGCTGTGAGCTGTAATGCCACAGCACTCTATCCAGGGTGACAGCTTGAGGCTCTGTCTCACAAAAAAAAAAAAAAAAAGAATGTAAGCAAAGTTTTAGTGTAGTAAGTTCTTAAAAGGTAGAGAACTTTGCACTCTTTAACCAATTATGACATTTAAAAGAAGTCAAGAAATGTTCCTTATGTAATTAACAGCCCATTTTTCAAAGAGTTTCAAATAAAATGATACTTTATTTGCTAGGTCAATAACCATCACAAATTAATTCATTTGAAAACATTCTTGTAATTACTTAAATATATACCAGTTTGTGCACATACATATAGACACACACAGAGAATATGAGGTTTGAACAACTCCAGAGTCTAATCTCTTCTTATATGAAGTTTCAAATGATTTTACCTAGCTATTCTGCTGTCTTCTAGGTAAAATTCTTCAAGCAAAATAAACTTGCCAAATCAAAATATAATTATCGGGTGGTGCCTCTACCTAAGTGAGTAGGGCGCCAGCCCCATATACCGAGGGTGGTGGGTTCAAACCCAGCCCCGGCCAAACTACAACAAAAAAATAGCCAGGGTTGTGGCGGGCACCTATAGTCCCAGCTGCTCGGGAGGCTGAGACAGGAGAATCACTTAAGCTCAGGAGTTGGAGGTTGCTGTGAGCTGTGATGCCTCAGCACTCTACCGAGGGCGACAAAGTGAGACTCTGTCTCAAAAAAAAACAAAACAAAACATAATTATCAATCACCATGACAAAAGAGCATTTATGCAATTTACTAATTTATTTATTGACTCATTCACTCATTTAATATTTAATATTAATAAACACTTACAAAAATGCCAGACACTGGGCTAGGTGCTAGAGATAAAATGGTAAGCAAAACCTGAAACACAATCCATCCCTTCATGGCTCACAAACTAGTGAGGAAGACAGACATTAAAGAAATGCACACACAAATTTATGATAAATGTTACAAAGGAGAGATAAATGTGCTATGAAAGTACATAAAAGGAGGAAAATAACCGAATCAATGAAGTAATGAGATTACTGAGTTGAGGTCTTAAAGAAAAGTATAGGTTAATTAGAAAAAAAGTGTAAAGCTTTACAAACAGCCTATGTAAAATCCTTGATACAGCCACTTTGGAAGACAGTTTGGCAGTTTTCTTCAAAACTAAACATACTCGTATCATACAATCCAGTAATAACACTCATTTACTCAAATGAGTTACAACTTACGTCCACACAAAAACCTGCACAAGTATGTTTACAGATGCTTTATTCATGATTGCTAAAATTTGGAGCAAGATGTCCTTCAGTAGGTGAATGGATGAACAATGGTGCATCCAGACAATCCGATATCATAACGTGCTAAGTAGAAATGAGCTATCCAGCCATAAAAAGACATGGAAGAACCTTAGATGCATATTCTTAAGTGAAAGAAGCCAATCTGAAAAGGCTACATACTATATGAGCTCCATAATATGACATGCTAAAAAATTATAACAACAGTAAAAGGACTGGTGGTCGCCAGGGATAAGAGGAAGGGAGGAATGAATAGGTTTTCTACAGCAGTAGAAAATATCTTCTCTACGTGATATTATAATGGTAGGTTCGTGTCATTACAGATCTGTCCAAACTCATAGAATGAACAACACCAAGACTGAACCTGAAGCAAACTATGGACTTTGGGTGATAATGATGTGTCAATATAGGTTCCTCAATGGTAACAAATGTGCCACTCAGGTATGGGATTTTGATAGTAGGCACAGCTATTAGTGAGTTGGGGGATAGAGGGTATATGAGAAGTCTGTGCTTTCTGCCCAAGTTTACTGTAAACCTAAAACTGCTATCAAAAATAAAGTCAGCTTTTTAAATAAAAAAATATACACACACACAATCCTTCAGGCAGGAGTTTAGCTCAACACTGCTACAAAGACCACTGATTGCAAAAACTAATAAAGATTACATTCTCGGTGTAAAGGAAAAAAAATTTTTTTTTAATTTAGGAGAGAAAGTATGCAAGGAAATAAGCTTAAATTCAGGCAGTGAGTTATTCCAGGTCCCCTGTATCGTCTCCTTTCACATGCATAAGCTATAAAATATTGCTTCTAGGAACATGTACACATACCATATCATTCTTCACAGTAGGTAGCCAGATCAATTCAAAGCAAATCATCAGATTGAATAGCACGTGAAGATAGGGAAGCATTAAAAATTGGGACTCCTAGACGGCACCTGTGGCTCAGTGAGTAGGCTGCCCGCCCCATATACTGAGGGTGGCAGGATTGAACCCAGCCCTGGCCAAACAGCAACAAAAAAATAGCCGGGCATTGTGGGGGGTACCTGTAGTCCCAGCTACTCGAGAGGCTGAGGCAAGAGAATCGCCTAAGCTCAAGAGCTGGAAGTTGCTGTGTATATGCCACGGCACTCTACCAAGGGTGACAAAGTGAGACTCTGTGTCAAAAAAAAAGAAAAAGAAAAAGAAATTGGGACTCCTACTCTGTCCTTTGCTTGGGAAATTCAAAATAAGGGAGTGGGGAAGAGAGATAATTAAAATGTTTACCAAACTTTAAGCCCTCTGGGAACCTCGGCCAGTATGTAGGAAAATGAAAAAGAACTTACAAAAAAAGAAGACAAATGATTAGAAAGGAACCAACGGAGGATCTATGCATAAAATTTGCAAAAACTCTGGATGGATGTCATATATTATTCTTCATAATGTGAAATAAATTACATCTGATTATGTAAAAAAAAAAAAAAAAAGAAGAAGGTATACTTTTAGACCAAAGAAACTAAAATTAACTATTGTAATGATAAGGTCGAGGTGGTAAAGAAAAGGTGGTGTGAGGTTAATCCTCTTCTATCGTATCAGGAAGTCATAGATAATATCTAAAATAGATAAAGTAATACACAGCAATATAAGCATATTATTTAGAGATAAGGCAAAAACTACCAGACAAAACAATTAAAAGAGCTTAAAGGGGGATTGTCATTGTCAAACAACACTAAAAACAGGAAAAGGTGGAGCATGAGATGTTCTTAATGACAAGCCCTTCTTTATCCGTAACTTTAATCATGTGCATATGGTACTTTGAAAAAATAAGATCTTTTTAAGAAAAAAATCATAAAAGTAGGAAGCAAAAACTAAGGTGGCAGACCTCTACAAAGGATGAAATAACTCATAAATAAAAATCGCAAAAGAGGGAACAATAAAGAGAATAAAACACCTTAAAAAATAACATTAGGGACATAGTTGGTAAGGTTGAAGAAGTCAAATAAAACACAATTGGAAAGCACAATATATGACAATTATAGAGAAGATGACAGATAGGGAACACGAAACGACACCAGCATAGTAAAGTGATGTGGCCAAAGCCACAGAGGAGGTAAGATTAGAACCCAACTCCACCTTTTTACAACATCTTTGTAATAAGTTTGCTTATTTAGTAGAGTTCAATATTCTAAGAATTCCATATCTTAGCCAGATAATCACTTTAGTTTGTCAAGGATATCACCCATTTACAAGTTCTGGGTTTTAGCTTTGTTTTATTTTAACTGCAGACCTGTTTTTTACAGAAAGTCCACACGTTGATGATGTGCAAGAACAAAAAATGCTAGCAAACACTATGACATTTGAATAGACTGCTGCATCTAAAAACTAATCTAGATAAATACAGCAGTAGTAGAGTTGGAAAAAAAGCAAGTTATTTTTGAAAGTGAAAAGTAAGTAGACAAGTTTTTAAAAATGAGATAATATTTCACACATTTGATTAAATGTATAGCCAGCATGACAGCACATAGACATTCAATGATTTGGTATCACCAATATACTGTATTTGTCAGATACACAAATTCTAAAACTATAATCTTCTCCCTCATCCTATGGTGAAGGGGGGGGGGCATTATGGGGAGGATGTTACATATCGGATGCAAAAACTGGCATTAGGCCTTCAAATCCAGGGCATTAATCCACACAAAATAAAAAGAGAAAAAGGGATATTCCTGGCCAGCGCCTGTGGTTCAGTGGGTAGGGTGCCGGCCCCATATACCGAGGGTGGCAGGTTCAAACCCGGCCCAGGCCAAACTGCAACAAAAAAATAGCCGAGCCCTAAGGAGGGCGCCTGTAGTCCCAGCTACTCGGGAGGCTGAGGCAAGAGAATCGCCTAAGCCCAGGAGTTGGAGGTTGCTGTGAGCTGTGTGACGCCAGGGCACTTTACTGAGGGTGACAGAGTCAGACTCTGTCTTTACAAAAATAAAGGGGGGATACTCCTTCATTACCCATCAAAAACAATCAATACAAACATAAGGTCACCAGAGAAAATGTGGCAGGCAGGAGAGTGAAGCAACAATTTGCAATGAAAATTGTGATATGGTATCTGCATATAAATTCTAACCATTTGACTACTATACATATGACCATTAAAAAGACAAAGATTTAGTGGCTGGGTGTATTTTCGATACAGCATAGGCAAAAAATTAATCCAGTGAACATACTGCTTTATTTATCTTACCCTGAAGGCTGAGCCAGATCTAAGTTAAACCTAGGTAGTCTCACTGAATGACAGTCCATCTGCATTTAAAAAGAACTGTTAGGATAAGGGAATGGCTCTAGAATCCCCCTATCAGACTTCTGTAGCAAATGATTCTTAGAAATCTCTCAAGCAAAACTCCCACTAAAAGAGGAGTACTAAGACAATGGCAAGGTACAAATTGTATATAGAATCCCTCAAGATTACCTAAGAAGAATCACTATTGCTCCAGAAATTATACCCCTGGAGAAGTACCATATTTTAAAAAATCTCTAATTATAAGAAGTCAGTCATTACATATTGAAATTTCCACAAAATGTCTATATCCAATAAATGCTTTCATCTGGTCATGGAAAGGATGTTGTAAAAAAAGTTATAATTTGTGATTAATAAATTACAAAGAATTAGAATAAAATGTGATTGTGAAAGGACCAATGTGACGCCATTTTTTTTTTTAACAGACTCCATTTTACAGGTCGCTGTGTAATGCTAGTTTTGCAAATTTTGGTTCCTTGCTCCAGTTCCCCCTGACCACCCCTACTGGTTGAACAATACCAGCCCCTTCTTGCTTAGCAACCACCCACCCATTCCTGGCACCTCCGAGGTATCCAATCAACAAGTCACAAGACACCTGGACTCATCCTTACTCCACCCTTCCCTTATCCCACTCCCTTTATCCCATTCCCACCTCCCAACTTTCTTTCGGTACACTATAAGAATACCTCAGCCCCACCCCTCCGGGCGTTCAGATCGATCCACCATTTTGACGGAGCTGAAGGCCCGAGCCTAGGCTTGTAATAAACTTCACCCTTTGTTTTTGCAACGGGGCGCCTGGTGTGAGTTTCTTCTGCGGGGACTCCGAAATTCGGGCACAACAATTGACTATCATGATCATTCAATAAACTTGGATTCCAAGATGTGTTAGTCCTTCATGTCTAGAAATGGCAAAAGGGAAGTGCTAACTAGAATTTCCCTTCATAGCATGGAAAATGAGTTTTTACAGTTAAAGAATTGCACAGACACGTAAGGTCCATTACGTTGGACCATTTTTTTAAAAACTGGTTAAAGTGGAACAATCATTAAAAGTAAAAATTATCTTCAACATTTTATTGTAACACATTCATCAATCTTTTGATGTAGAGCTAAGGTCTCTTAATATAGGCTCCTTAGCTGGAGTTAGAGGAATCTTCCTTTCATAAACTCCACCCTTAATGGATTGTCTGCTATCTACAATTTCACTTTCTTTAGGAGAGAGAACTTAGAGACATCCGAAAAGCCTTATCAATCCTTCTAGACTTCCATTACTTTTTCCTAGGCTTTCATTTGCCTCGTCTGTGCTTAATCATTTGCTGTAGCAATCCTTTTAGCTGCTTTATCAAGCCCATATAAAAAACTTCCGAATTTTCATAGAAACAGCTTTCTCCTCACATTTCATCAGTTTACAGGATGTTTAATTAAATAATATACTTACATAGCAATTCCAGCTGGGAACACAATGCAACCAACTCTTAGGTAAGCATACAACCCAACCAACAGGAACAGAGAAAGTATATAAATCATTAGAAATCAGTGCTTTTAACAATATTTGTCACTTGCCTCAATGATCAAATTGTAATTATCTAAGCTTACAAATTGCATGTCACTATTTGCAGGTAAGAATTATGAAAAATAGCCAAAATAGCCAGGCCCGACAGCTCACACCTGTAATCCTAGCACTTTGGGAGACTGAGGCAGGTGGATCACGTGAGCTCCGGAGTTGGAGATCAGTCTGAGTAAGAGCAAGACCCTACCTCTTACTAAAAATATAAAAATTAGCTAGGCATGGTGGCAAGCTCCTGTAGTCCCAGCTACTCAAGAGGCTGAGGCAAAAGAACCACTTGAGCCCAAGAGTTTCAGGATGCTGTGAGCTATGACCCCATAGCACTCTACCCAGGGCAACAGAGTGAGACTCTCAAAAAAAAAGAAATATGAAAACTTTTGTCATTCATTAATTACTGCTTAAGTTAAGCCATCACGGAATATTCCCTTCACTCAAAATACCATACAGGCAGCAACTCTACTAACCCTAATTGCCTACCCTCAACTCCAGAAGCCTCTCTGCTGCTCTCATAGAAGTAGTCATGAAAAAAGATGCTCTGAGAGATGGGCTCATAGGTGAATAAAGGCAAGACTTGAAAAACAGAAACAAAATTGTATAAAAAATTAGCACATTATACCCCATAAATGCATTAGCGCGTAAAAAAAAGATGGAAGCAAGTATCACATATTGGTTGAAATAAAAAAATAAATAAATAAAAGAAAAACAAACACCTTAGAGACAATTCTACCTATGGAAGAACCATAAATCAGGACTGTTTATATGATTATGTACTTCCCCAAAACATTCTCCTTCATCTGCTGGATATTTTACCAATTTTTTTTACCAATTTGTTTTTGTTATTTATTTTACCAATTTTTTTATTATTTATTTTACCAATATTTTAATTGATTTATGTTAATAATTTTTTTCAATTAAAATATACCACCTCCAAAAATGATTTTAGCACAACTCAGTTCATTCTAATACTTAGCATTGATAATTTATTTGACAAGTGAAGAGTTTAAGAAGAGGTAGGTACACGGAGGAATGGAAAGATCTGAGTGGGGCCAGAAAAGGAGGGGTGTCACTTGAAAGGAGGGACACCATTATGTGGGTAAAGGGTACAGAAAGGTATTTGAGGAATCCCCAAAATAAAATTTACCAGTTTCAAAATATAACCTATAGTCAGCCCTGCACCTAGAAAAGAGGAAGGAACTTTCCTCATTGTTCCTATACCATCTGCCACTTGTGTGGTCCTAGAGGTCAGACTCATACTATTAATAAGAGAAGTCATCTGTAATGTAGATAAGTGGGATTTGAAAAATAAGAGCTACCCTGTGAACCTAACCTTCATTCATAACATGTTCCCAAAGAAACAATTTCTTAGAGATATAAAAAAATAAAAAGAAAAATGTCTTGCAAACACATTTTTGAACACAGCATGCTCCTAGTATCCACAGAACTAAAGAATACACATAGAGCTAAATTTAACATGCAGAAGAAATAAAAGGAAAGAGAAACCAAAAGTATCATTTCTAAGAAAGAAGTGATTGTTATTAAACCGTCATCGTGATATTCTATAGCAATATGTCAACCTTTACTAACCTTTGAGCCCTTTGGGTAAGAATCTCCCATCCTCCAGAAATTCAAATACACTTCCACCCAGGAATTTTATATGTGTCCCTGCTCTAGTTAGATTAAGGTTGAAGATCTGCTATTTTCTGTCTATTAAAGCTAGCCACAATTTTGTAGATCGCTACTTTTTTTATTCATACATATATTTGTACATATGTATGGGGTACATGTAGATCTCTACTTTTTTTTTTCCATCTTGCATTAGGCAAAGATTGTAGGATTTGATGGTGGTTTTTCTATCTACACACACATACGAGATTTTCATATGTCCCACCCAGGATTCATCTCTTTCAACATGGTAGAAATATACCTCCATATCTAGCGATGGTATCCCACAATCACCTTAAGTGACTTCCCAAAATCAAATTCATCTTTCATCTCTCCACCCTGCCTGTTCTCATTTTAACACTGCCTTAGGGAGGTATAATTCAGTATCATATTTGTTTCAACTTTGAACAATAGTGCTCATTCAATAAACATTTTTCAAGTACGATATGAAACCAGCAAGAATTACAGTATCACAAAATTACTTTTTCAATGTACTGGACATTTCAGATAAATAGTATGGTGATAATTAGCCTTAAATTACAAGGTGATCTTTCTTCTTCCATCCAGATCCCATCCCAATTCAATCATTCAGGTTGGTAGTTTCTAAGTCCTAATCTTCCTCCTCTTTTCCATCCCTAGTACCACTGCCCTAGTTCAGTGGCTCATTTCTCATTTCTACTATTGTAATAACATCTCTGGCTTCCGAGCCTCCAATCTCACCTCTTTCCAATTGTTCCTTTGCTCTGTCTTTAACCTCCAGATCCAAAATCAAAAACTCAAATGTACATGGATTGTAAGGTGATATACAATTGAGTGATGCAGACCAGCTATCGGAAAGTAAATGTCAACTTACTACTTAACCCTAGTGAAATGCAGGAGGGGTGGACCATAGCAAATCCAAGAGCACATGGCCTATTTAGATGAGACAGATCTTAATCAGTCAGGTAAAATAGACTACTGTTAGCCATGTGGAAATGTGGACCTAGTACTGCAAAATTACTCTGATACTTCAAGAAAAGCCAGAAATTTGGATTTATATGTGTAAACTCTCAATAATTAAGAGCTGTCAAACAAATTAAATTTTAAAAATCACACTGCCAACACTGAAAGCCAAACAAATCTGTGGATTGGATATGACTTGCAGGACTGCTATTTTGTAACTGTGCATGAGCTTAGCGGCTTTCCAACTTTTAGAGTATAGAATTATGTAGAAAGCTTATTAATGCAGAGTCCCAGGCCCCACACTCAAAGGATGCTGATTCAGGAGGTCCACGGCGGCTCTAGAATCCATGTTTTTTAGCAAGTTTTCCCAGTGGCCTTGAAGTAAGTGGTCCCAAAACAACCTTTAACAAATCTGTGTGAAAAGGAATCTAGAGGATTAATGGGAATAAGAAGAGTAAGAAAATAGAAACTATATCTCCAATGCATCTAAAATACACTACTTTAAATGTTCTCATTTTAACACTGCCTTAGGGAGGTATAATTCAGTATCATATTTGTTTCAACTTTGAACAATAGTGCTCATTCAATAAACATTTTTCAAGTACAATATGCAACCAGCAAGATTACAGTATCACCAAATTACTTTTTCAATGTACTGGACATTTCAGATCAATAGTATGGTGATAATTAGCCTTAAATTATAAGGTGATCTTCTAAGCAATCAGGAACATTGAATAAAAAATACTTGAGGCTCGGCGCCTGTAGCTCAACGGGCTTAGGCACCAGCCACGTACACCTGAGCTAGCGGGTTCAAATCCAGCCCGGGCCCGCCAAACAACAATGACGGCTGCAACCAAAACATGGCCGGGCGTTGTGGCGGGCGCCTATAGTCCCAGCTACTTGGGAGGCAGAGGCAGGACACTCGCTTGAGCCCAGGAATTGGACGTTGCTGTGAGCTGTGATGCCACAGCACTCTATCCAGGGTGACAGTGTGAGGCTCTGTCTCAAAAAAAAGAAAATATTTGAAAACTGCCAATTATTTCTTTTTGGCAAATCAAACATTTTAAAAGAAGAAAAGAATTGGATACAGTAAACTTGTATTGACTCTTGTAAAAGCAATCATTGCCCATTAATTTTCTGTTTCCTAAATTCAAGTCTCTTGCTGGTCTAAGCTTTTAAAACAAGATTAAAAATGTTAATCTTGTTTTAAAATTTTCAAAAGTGTCAGAAAATTTTATTTGGTCCGGTCTGTGTGAAAATCCTTAAACTGAGTTTACTATAACTCATGGATTATAGTTGAGACTTCTGTTTTGAATTCTAAATGCTCTTTTCCCCTAGGAGTGAGTATCCATGTGTATATAAGAAATGAGAAGTTACCAGTGACTCAGTTCCTAGCCTGTTTTAATGCAAATTATTAATCTTCCCTGGCAATCCTAGCCATTCACATGGCACTTACTGAATACTAAGGTAATAAATGTTTTGTTCTCTTTATAATAGCATAAATTCCTTGATAACAAACACCCATATCTCATGAACTATATCCTTCAGCACTAAATATATTAGAGAAATAAACGGTACTATATGTATCAAATAATATCCATGTGAAAATCTCTCCCATACCATTAATCGAAAAGGGACGAGAGGCCAATAGCAGAGGAAAAGTTCCTGCCTAATAGCCCCAACTTTTTGTCAATAAAAATCATATGGGGCTCGGCGCCTGTGGCTCAACAGCCTGGGGCACCAGCCACGTACACCTGAGCTGGCGGGTTCAAAACCAGCCCGGGCCCTCCAAACAACAATGACAGCTGCAACCAAAAAAAAAAAAAAAAAAAAAAAGAGTTCGAAAAATAGGATTGCTTGAGCCCAGAAGTTTAAGGTTGCTGTGAACAAAGATGATGCCATGGCATTCTACCCAGGGCGACTGAGACTCTGTCTCCAAATAAATAAATAAATAAATAAATAAATAAATAAATAAATAAAATTTAAAAAAAAAATCATATGGTAGAACAAGTGAGAGAGATGCTTGAGAAGTAGATTGTTCCAGACACCATCACATTCATGGGGGTCAGTGAAAAAGACACAAACGAAAACTACTCACAAACAAAAACTGCCTCCATTTCCCAAAGCAACATGGGTTGGGAGGCCTGCAGGCAATATTTTTGGCTAAACAGACAAGGGGAGCCCCTGTCCAAGGGCCTTTCCTCTAGCCATTTATTTATAACTCAGGAAGTTCCTGTCCTCTGAGTTTATGGTAATACTTTTTATGTTTGTAAGACTCAAAAGGGATTTTGTAAGAATCACAAATCTCTCATGAGAAATTCCACTAGCAAAGGATGATGCATGTAGCAAAGACCTATGTCTTTTTAGAATAATTTTGTAACACATGGAGTTGACAATTTTTCCGACCTATACCTTATGAAATAATGCCCTGTTTCTATAGCTAAAACACACTGTGCAAAAAAAAAAAAAGAAAAGAAAACTTCTCTTTCAGTAATTTGTACTATCTCTAGACTCAATACATAGAAAATAACCACAAAATATTCAATTTTGACCTAAGTATCTGCATAACAATTATATACCTAACACTGTATAACAATTATATACCATAAAAGAAAAGGGGTTTACTTCTACTTTTAAGGGAGCAGCTAAACCCTAAGACTCTCTATATATATTATGTACACTAGAACCTCTAAGTTGAATACCCTAGGGAATGTAACAAACTGGTCAACGTATGGAGGTGGTCAACATAAGGAACTAGGGCTTCCATACCAATATGTACACGTGGTGCATATCCAGTCTACGAAAATAAGGTCAACTGGAGGAGGTGGTCAACTATAGACATTCTACTATATGTATTTTTAAAGTCTCATGTTCAAATCAACATAATCATTAGTAATAATAATTATAGGGGCCAGATACTGTGGCTCACACCTGTAATCCTAGCACTCTGGGACGCTGAGGCAGGTAGATCACCTAAGCTCTGGAGTTCAAGACCAGCCAGAGCAAGAGCGAGACAACGTCTCTACTAAAAATAGAAGAACTAGCTGGGCTTGGTGGCAGGTACCTGTAGTCCCAGCTACTCAGGAGGTTGAGGCAAGAGGATCGCTTAAGCGCAAGCGTTTGAGGTTGTTGTAAGCTATGATGCCAGGGCACTTTACCCTGTCTACAGAGTGAGACTGTCTCAAATATAAAATTATAATAGGTGTTATTTCGTTCACATGTTACAAAACAGGTTTGTATTAGATCTAGATGGCTCGGCGCCTGTGGCTCAACGGGCTAAGGCGCCAGCCACGTACACCTGAGCTGGCGGGTTCAAATCCAGCCCAGGCCCGCCAAACAACAATGACGGCTGCAACCAAAAAATGGCCAGGCGTTGTGGCGGGTGCCTGTAGTCCCAGCTACTTGGGAGGTGGAAGCAGGAGACTCGCTTCAGCCCAGGAATTGGAGGTTGCTGTGAGCTGTGATGCCACAGCACTCTATCCAGAGTGACAGCCTGAGGCTCTGTCTCAAAAAAAAAAAAAAAAAAAAAGATCTAGATGTGAACACAGATCAGTATATACTTTGATATTCCAGGTACATAAAATCCTACACAAATTTTCCAGATGACAATGGACAGACTTCCATTCCTCTAGCTCTTACTGCAAATTCATTTACATCTCTGTTCCTAAAAGCTGTAGTAATGAAACTAAGTAGCAGTGTCTCTTAATACAAATTCCACTTACGTAAGCGAATTATCTTACGTATGGGACAATGTGTCCCAAAAGTCACCAAACATAAGGAAAATGGGAAATTGTGGCAAAATATACCTTTATTTACAAAATATCATTACAAAATTATACAAAGGGGTGACCATCACGTAGAGACTATTTTGAAAAGAGTATTTTGTAAATAAAGGTACATTTAGTTACAATTTCCTCTTTTCCCTATGTATGACAACTTTGGGGACACCTTGTACTTTGCCATAGTTATGAGCAATGTATTTCTTCTCATTTTATCATAGGAGATACATACATGAAAATGAAAAAAAAATTTCACAGCACTTTAGTGAGAATAACTTTACCTAGCTTTATATGTCATAAATCTTGCCAATTCTTTTGGAATATTTTAGGGACTGTAAGATTATAATTCAGCCTAGACATAACACTTTCAGTTTGACAGCAGCAGCCTGGTAATCTAAGCTACCTGACCTTTAGAGCAGTATTTATTTGGGGAGGAAAAACAACAAGAACTTTAGACTTAAGAGGCACAGATCTACGGAATAGTAGGCTGGGTGGAAGGGCCAATTAAGTTGCTACAAAACTGTAAGTTATCAAAGTGCACACTATTTACAGTACATGTTTAATTTCACAAGTTCAAAGCTATCAAATTAGAGCATGCCAAAAGGTACCAGAATTAATAAATGTCTTTATACTATATATTTACACTACTAACAGGCCAATTACCGTGGAGTTTGGACAAAAGATTTTAGACTTCATAATATTTGCAATTATAAAAAAAAAAAAAAAACTAAAGTAAGGTCTGATTATAAGCTCTGATCACATCACTCCCCTGTTCAAATATCCTACACAGGTAACAGAATGAAGTCCAAACTATTTAGATAAGCATTCAATGCTCACCATAATCAAGCTGTAATCTCCCCATCTATGTTGATCTCCACCACTCTTATACATAGACCTGAGCCTCACTAGGCTAACTCAAATTTCTTCAAACACACTCTAGCTTGCGTTTGTGCTTGTGCACTGTTATGAACTGAATGTCTGTGTCCCCCTCAAACTCATATGTTGAAACTTTACCTCCCACCATGTGACAGTATTAGGAAGTGGAGCCTCTGGGAAGTAACAGGGATTAGATGAGATCAGGAGGTAGAGTCCTCATGAATGGGATTAGTGACCTTGTAAGAGTCACAAGAGAGCTTGCTTCCCCTCTCTTCTCTCTTCCCTGTGAGGATACCACCTGAAGTCAGCAGTCTACAACCCAGAAGAAGGCCTTCACCAGAACTAGACCATGCTTACAACCTGACCTTAAGAACTTTAAGAAACTTTAAGAAATAAATTATTATTTCATTAAGAATTTAAAAGTTATTCCCCTTTAAGAAAATAAAACTTTAAGAAATAAATTTTTATTATTCATAATCCATCCACTATATAGTACTTATCTATAGCAGCCCATACTAAGATATGCACCCTATTCTCACTACAAGGAATGCTCTTTCTCCACTCTCACTGTTAAAGAAAAAAAATCCAGCACTGCAAGATTCTCTTCCATTGTCTAACTTTCCATGAAATCACCCCTAATACTCCATTTGGAATGAATATTGTATCCTACAGCACCTTTTCTACAGTAGCACTTCTCACATTTCACCCTGCACCACAGGTTAATGTAAATAGGATTCTCCAACTCTATGTCCCTAGTGGACAGGGATTATTTAACTCTAATGATGCTTAGCCCAGTATTGAGGTTGGCATCTCCAAAACATTTGCTATATCACATTAAGTATTGAACAAGAGGAGTTTCAGAGCTAGAATTTTCCAGTTGATTAGTTTCCCCAAATCAGTAATAAAACTAACCATATAGCTACAAATTAGATGTTTGTGGACAACTTCCAGACAATTTCTCAAGCTCTATTATTTCTTAACTAATTTATTCCAACAAAGATGAAATGTGTCAAGATGCATTTATTCAACTCCTAATAGGGTCTGTGATAGGAGAAAAATAAATATAAAAATACATATTGATATAAAATATATTTTCTGTGAAAACAGAAAATTATAGTCCATTTCTAGACTTTAAATATAACCTATTACTTCTAAAATGAAGGCAAAATGTTATCATAAAATAGCATATATTTTGGAATCAGAATCAGTTAACCTCTCTGAAACTCATTCCCCTTATTTGTTAAATGTAGGAAGTAATTACACTTATAAGTTTATGGGGGAAAAAATAAGGTGATAATGTAAAACTTCTAGAACAATGCCTGAGAAACTATAGGCACTCAATAAATATTTAGTTCCTTTCTTTCCTCCCCAATTCTGAGTTAATGAAAAATGTTTCCTATGATCACCTATATTCAGTTACAAAGCAGGCTCAGTCACAACCTTCCCTCTAAGATCTTAACATTTTAAAATCAATGATGCTTAAAACCAATACCTGCCTTTACATAAGCTTACATACATGATAATCCTTCTATTGAGAATGGCTTGACTTTTAACCTTACAAAAATATTCTTTCTTTTCCAAGACCTGATCAAATGTTCCTTCTGATCAAGCACAGTATGTGGTATTCCCAAGAGCACTCTATTCATGCCTACTCATTATATAGAACTTATTACTTAATACTTGTCTATCTTCCTTTTCTCACTAGGTCATGAGCTCCTCAAGACTAAGACCCGATTATAATTGCATTTATGCCCTCAGCATGATGCCTTACATATAAGGAGGATTTGGTGTGTGTGGCATGATTATACACTGTAACATACATTTATAATAAGTACAACTATTAATATGGCCATGAATGAACTGCCTCACTAAGGGAAATTGAAGACTGAAGGGGGATAAGGTGATCATGTCATCTTCAAGAAGGCAATAAAGAGTCATACAAAGAAATGGAAGGAAAGTACTTAGACTTCACTGAAAAGAGAAAAAAGGATGAGAAGTTATCTTAGACAGATGGAAAAATGTACTTACCAGCTTCACTTTCAAAGGGAGGTGGAAGAAAAAGGAAGATAAGAATATACAATCAGATGCTTAATAGCAGCCCTAAATATAAAAATATAGTTGGCCCTGATGAATTGGATGAGAAGTAGTCACTGACTTTCACTGGTCAAATGGGGAAGTTAACCTTGATTCAACTAGACCAGAAATCATAAAGGTCAGTCAGTGACTAATAATAGAGTAGTACGGTCTGGTTAGTGAGGCAAAAGTAAACCTTAGCTCGAAAAGATAAACTTGATAAGTAAACTGTGTGTGTCCATGTACTTGTGTGTGTGTGTGTGTGTGTGTGTGTGTGTGGCAGTAGGGGGAATCAGGTTAATTTTTATTTTCCCTGAAAAGAAGAAAAATACTAAAATAAACACTGCCATAAAGTATTTCAGGTTTTATGTTGTTTTTACTAAAAACTGCACCACAGTTAGGAGATGCCTCTCTGCAAACAATAATGAAGTCTCAAACTTACATGTCGGAGTAGATAGAAAAGTTTGGCATCATCTGGATCCAGGTGGTATTTAAAGAGGTATATGATTGCTTGTAATTGTACATGTATGTAGAGTAGAACAGATAAACAGGTAGATGAGAAGCTGGGAAAGCTAAGCAGTCAACAAATCCAGAGGTAGAACCTGCCAGAGAAATCTATAGCACGGAACCTGAAATCCAAATACAATAGATGATAAATTCAAAGTAACCAGCATCAAAAGTTGCTGGAGTATCAAGAAATCTACAGATGGAAAAAATAGCCTTTTAAACTCATTATGATGAGAATGTATCTTTTCCTTAGATGTCAGAAATGAGATAAATGATTGGAGATACCATTTACAACTACAAAGGCGATAACACTGCAGTCCAGCAGACTTGCAATAGAATGGAAGAAAACGAAAATAAAATTGGTGGGAGTCAACGAAACAAATGATGCTTCCTTGAAGACAGGGATGATCTGACTCTGCCTTATACAGAAGAAAGGGTAGAAGGAAAAGTAAAGAATGGCCAAGGAGGCACGGGAATTTTTCACACTAAATGTATAAAAAGTCACAGGACCTAAAGTGGACTTTCTCATCTTTGACACTCTGGACTGAATAATTCTTCATCCTATGATTGTAGGATAGATAGCAGCATCCCTGGACTCTACCCACCAGATGCCAGTAGTACCCTCCTCAGCTGCGAAAACCAAAAATGTCCCCAGACATGACCAAATGTTTCCTGGGAGGCAAAAATGTCCTCCACTGAGAATCACTGGCCAAGCGGGAAGTGGGGGGAAGAATATACTTTTTGAGACAGGAATGCTATATCCTTCCTTATATATTTGTCCATAACACAAAGGTCTCTGGGTTAGGTGAAGTCAAAAACAACAAAAGGGGGCGGCTCCTGTGGCTCTAAGGAGTAGGGCGCTGGCCCTATATGCCGGAGGTGGCGGATTCAAACCCAGCCCCGGCCAAAAACTGCAAAATAAATAAATAAATAAAACAATAAAGGGAAGGATATCAACAATCAGGACCACATATAGAAGAACTATAAATTTATAAGAATAGCTAAGAGGAACAATTAAAAAGTAGAAATTAATTAGTCTTCTTAATTATCAGCTTTCCCAGTTATGTCTATACCATTTTGAGAATGTGCGCTATATCCTTCACCTCCTAGTTTCAGGCTATATCAGACATAGTTCTATGGATTGAACAAGTATAGAAATTTTAACTCGTTAAGATTAGTAATCATACGTGTGAAACAGTCTGATTCCAGGCTCAAGGTATATATTGATGTATTCATGATCTACTTTACCAATCTTGGTTTTCTTTTTAATTAAAGGCTCCCTTTTTCTGTGGGTAAGGATGATGGTTAAAGCTGAGGGGACTAGAACTCAAACAACATTATGCATTTGCATATTATCTGGCAGTTAAGCCCACAGTTAAGCCCACAGTTTAGGACTCTTTTACTCGTTATACGTCAACACAAAAATAGTTTGTCACAATGCTTTCTGCAGACAAATTTAAAAAGATAGCACTTGGCTGAATATGCCACACTTTTATAGCAGCCAATCTTTAGGCAAAGCAGACACAGGAAGCAGCAGGAGAAGGTAGGTGGTTCTTGGCACTCCCTTAAACAAGAAACAATGCATATTGAGTACTTGTGTAACAGGAGATAGCATTAGTTTTTCCAAAGTAGTTTTACTTCACAAAAAATTTCACAAACAAACAGAAGGGGAGTGGGGAGGGGAGCAGAAAGAGAAATTAAAAGATGAAGCAGGCAGTATGCCCTGCAGTGTAACCTCTTGGGAAGCTACTCTCTATAAGGCTGACACACAAAGGACAAAAAGAGATTTATATGCAATATGCAACAGCAGTAAACTACAGTAGGCCTTGAATTGGCCATAAAATTATTTAATAAAGGCCAGACTGCCAAACTGGTATTTTTAAGAACTGTGTTCATGTAGCTCTTTTTTTGAGAGAGAGTCTCACTCTGTTGCCCTGGGTAGAGTGCCCTAGCACCATAGCTCACAGCAACCTCAAACTCCTGTGTTCAAGCAATCCTCTTGCCTCAGCCTCCCGATGAGTAGCTGGGACTACAGGTGCCCACCACTAGCCCAGATAGTTTTCTTTTTCTTTCTTTTTTTTTTTTTTTTTTTAGTAGAGACAGTCTTGCTCTTGCTTAGGCTAGTCTCAAACTTCTAAGCTCAAGCAATCCACCTGCCCCAACCTCCCAGAGTGCTAGGATTATAGATGTGAGCCACTGCATGCGGCCTGTGTTCGTGTAACCTTAAAATCCACAGACACATCACTTTTGTCCTCAGGGTCTTTTCTAGCAAATGGTCACATACCTGACCAGTTATTTCATGGCAATGATTCAAAGTCTATTAATTTTTTTTTTTTTTTTTTTTTTTGTGAGACAGAGCCTCAAGCTGACACCCTGGGTAGAGTGCCGTGGCATCACAGCTCACAGCAACCTCCAATTCCTGGGCTCGAGCGAGTCTCCTGCCTTTGCCTCACAAGTAGCTGGGACTACAGGCACCAGCCACAACGCCCGGTCATTTTTTTTTTTTAGGTTGCAGCCACCATTGTTGTTTAGCGGGCCCAGGCTGGATTCGAACCCACTAGCTCAGGTGTACGTGGCTGGCGCCTTAGCCTGTTGAGCCACAGGCACTGAGCCAAAGTCTATTAACTTTTGATTATCAGTGGCAGTAAAACGAATAGCCCTAAATTATACATAAGCATAGTATAAATCTAGGCCAGCTCCAACCATCACCTGTCTAAAGGATCTTCAGGTCAATTCAGAGATACCATGAGGTTTAGGTTCCTAAGAAGAATAGAAAATCACAGTTAAAAACATGGATTTGGGGGTGGTGCCTGTGGCTCAAAGGAGTAGGGCACCACACCGGCCCCATGTACCAGACGTGGTGGGTTCAAACCCAACCCTGGCCAAAAACTGCAAAAAAAAAAAAAAAAAAAAAAGGATTTTGCGGTCACACTGGGCTTGAATGCAAAATTGATGATTGCGTATCCTCAGGCAAGATACTTCTCTGCTAAGACTTTTTCCTCACCTACAAAATGATCACTGTGAGAATGAAAATAGTTCATTTCAATGAGCGTGACAATCCACTACCAATCTCTGAGTAATCCGGCACATTCTTGCTGGGTATGCCACAACGCAAAGGCACTGACAGCATTTTATCCAGGCCATGTCCCACAACTGTGTTTGTAGCCAAGTGACCTTGAGGATGTGGTAATATCGCAGACAAAGAGCAGCCTGGCTTCTTTTTACTATAAAAGTAGCAAACCCCAGAGCTCAGTGTTCCTCTCCTGTAACACAACTCACTCCCTGTAGGCACTGTCCTGGTCCACCCACAAAGGGACTATGGTCACAGTGAACCAGCATGTCATGCAAACATTCTGGCTACTCTCTTTGCAATGAATAATAAACTGTCTTTTGTCTCCTGAGTCTTCTGCAATTATCCACGAAATAGTAACAGGTATCCCAGAACTTCCAGTTCTTGACAAATATATCCAAAGCACTTATGGATATTGTGGGGGATTTTTTTCCTTTTTAAGACAGTGTCTCATTAAGCTTCCTGGTCTAGAGGACAGTGGCATCACCATAGCTCACTACAACCTCAAACTCCTGGGCTCAATACATCCTTTTGCCTCAGTCTCCTGAATAGCAGGAATACAGTGCTGGGATTAAAGGTATGAGCCACCACACCCATGCGATATGATGTATTATTGAGAATTACCTCTGGTTTCTGAAGCAAAGCAACCACCCACAAATTAGGATGACATAAAGCAGAGCCATCAGTAAGAATGGTGATATGGAATGTTGGTGTGGCTTTCCCTGGACTAGGCTAACTCAGACTCCAGAAATATGAAAGTAAACTGGGATATTCAGTTGTTAGCATTCAGTCTTAAACAAGCATCTTTCATAATTCCAACTTTTTGTCTAACTGGAATCCAACAGACGTCACCTATTTATGTTAGGGCAGATGCATCACAGCTCTCGATAAACAGTGACTCCCAATATGTCAAAGCTGAATGGAATCTTCAGATCATCCTTTTCAATTCCCTTATTCTACAAAATAAACTTACACTCGAAGAAAAGTTAAATAAAGACTGTCTAGAGTTAGATGTTCAAAAAGTAGTCAGCTGGCTGGGTGCCCGTATCTCAATGATTAAAGTGCTAGCCCCGCGTGCCGGGTGGGCGGGTTCGAACGTGGCCCAGGCTTACTGAACGGAAAAAAGAAAAAGAAAGCAGGCCCCTTAAAAAAAAATTAATAAAAAGTAGTCAGCTTCTTTTGCTATAACTTCTTACAATGGCCAGAAACAAACAAACAAACAAACAAAAATACTTAGAAATGGTTATCCTATTTACCTTATTGCACCTTACTCTACATAGCACATGAAATACTTCTAGATTTTTATAAAATACAGTGTATGGTCTTCAAAACAAAGTGGTGGTGCTAATTATGACAGACATAAATTTCTGTCATGTTGAGTAATTGATTTAACATCCTTCTGCATGTTATTTCTGTGGTCAGACAATAAGATAACACCATTGATAATATTCACAGAAACCAGTAAAAAACAGTAAGGAAGATGACCTTCAGAGTTATATAAACATGCAAATGATAACATTACTCAAAGCGGAGGGAGAAGGTTGAAAGCAGGAATCTGTAACATAACATATCTTGAACCATAATTGGCTACAACAGAACTGGTAGGAAGAGTGCAGAAAATTGGGCCCTGAGCCCTTTAAAATTCATACTTTAAAGTGTAACTAATACTTCAATTCCATTTTAAACAGAGATATGGCCACTTAAAATCTGGACTTTGGTCTCAGGCATACTCAGCATAAAAATGAAGGATTTGGATATAACAAAAATTCACAAGACCCTCTGATAATGGTGTGAAGAAGCAAGTATAGCCTGTAATGAAGAAGCCTATGAGTTTAAAAAATAAGGGGGTAAGCCCTGCTTTAGGTCAAATGAATACATGAAAATACAAACCACTAACAAGGATAAAATCCAGTTCATTTTTATTTCTTTGCAAGTCCATTTTTATTTCTTTGCACCGTAAATTTATTTTTCCCTTTAACAGATTGTTTAAAGACCATTAGCTACTCAATCAAGGGGGGGAGGAATGTAACATAATGCAATGCAAATGAAAGACACTGTGAAGGGAGCCTAAGAAAAGGCTGTTTTCACTCACAAGTGTTTTATATTCACTGACTCTTCTGGAAAATATTGATTTTGTACTATGAAGTACTAGACTGCGGAGCATATTATTAGAGGAAAATACCTCTGCAAAATTTGTTTTAACCCACGTTAACTTTCTTTTTTTTTTTGAAACAGAGCCTCAAACTGTCACCCTGGATAGAGTGCAGTGGCATCACAGCTCACAGCAACCTCCAATTCCTGGGGTCCAGCGAGTCTCCTGCCTCCACCTCCCAAGTAGCTGGTACTACAGGCACCTGCCACAATGCCCGGCCATCCACGTTAACGTTCTATATGTTCTCGCCTTGTATCATGAGCAATGTAAGTGAAAATAGGTTAATTATGACACAAACTTCAAAACAAAAATACATAGCGTTACCCAGACAATCTATAACCATGTGAAACTCTGTGAAACAATAATCTCAAGAAAATTACTAGGAGTTCAGAAAGGGAGGAGCCTTAAATTAGAGAAGGTAATCAACATATTGAACCTACAGCCTAGACCATTGTTTTTCAACCTTTTTTATCTCATGGCACACTTAAACCTATAGTTAAACTTCTGTGGCACAGTTAAGTTATGTTGATCAAAAAGAAGAGTAAAAACAAAGAATATGTTACTGTGCTTTGAACTTCTTTTGAAAATAATTTAATGATCTTTAAAATTTTCCTCAGCACACCTAAGATCCTCTCACCGCACACCAGTATACCATGGCACACTGGTTGAAAACCGCTGGCCTGGACCATCAAAGCCACAGCCATGTAAATTTCAGGATTTCAATAATTCAAAAAAAAATGTAGTAAGATTTAGGACAATATATTACCTAGTTATACATCTTATATCCTTTTCTCAGGATCAACGACAAATGAGAAATTCCTATTCTAAATGAGATAATAAACCATGTCCTGGGTCTTACAGAATCTCCTGTCAGGTATGAGAATAAAATCCATCTGGTTTTAAATGCAACAGCTAGCCCATATAGCCCCATTGGGTGAATTCAAAAAAGTGGCTCCATGAAGGCACAGTCTTGTGAGTGCAACAAGATTTAGTAAGTGGTCCACCGTTGAGCAGGGCTCACGCACACATAGTGGGCCTGGTCTCTGTTATACACATAATTAGAGTTAAACTGTAAACGTACAGCCTATATAAGGTCTCCCTATCTACACACAGAATCTTCCTGAATAGCTCCAGCAGCATAATACTCTATTAAGCATTTAAGATTTTATGAGTGATTAATTTCAAAGCACATAAAACACCACCTCCATAACTTTCCCTCCCTTGAACAAAACAATAGGAGAAAATGCCAGCCATCCAGCCCAACAAATACCACTCATCTACCCATTTTGACGAAAACAACTACCTACCTGATTGGGTCAGTAAATGGGCAGTCTAGAAGGTATAGAGTAGAGATGAACTAATCTAAATCTACTTGAATCCACAGAGTGGAGTCTAGGCTGTTTGCCCAAGTTGATTTCTGACATTTCCCCACTCCGCCTGTCCCAGCTCAATCAACTCATTAAGTGTAGCCTAGTTTTCAAATTTAACCCCACAAATATAATAAAAAAATTTAATAGTTAAAAGTTCTTTGTAAAGATTCGCTCACCAATTACTCAGATTCAGCAACCTAGAGTATCAAAGTAGTTAAAAAAAAAACAAAGATAGGGCGGCCCCTGTAGCTCACAGGAGTAGGGTGCTGGCCCCATATGCCAGAGGCCGCAGGTTCAAACCCAGCCCTGGCCAAAAACTGCAAAAAAAAAAAAGATCAAATTAACATTTGTTTTGAAATAAAACTAGAACTAGTCGTATAAACTTAGTTGTGTGTATCAAAGAGTCATAGGACCACTTTATCTACAGAACTCAAGAACAATTTTCCTTTGCCCAACTATGTACAACATTCCCCTGAGAGGAAAATTCTTACAAAGAAACCCCACTCTGGTTCACAAATTGCAAAATGAAGAATGAGTGATTACCCAACCGGTAGGTGAAGCCAAAAAGTCTTAATTTGGTCTACTTTCTCTGATACATACTAGCTGTTCCAAAGAGTCTAGCCACTCTTGTACAGTCAACCTTTACAGACACTTCTACAGAATTAAAGACAGATGTGAACTTAATTTGGGCTGATACTTTATTATAGCACTATCTGCAGTAACTTTGAACAAGATTTTACCATTAATTTACAGCTACATTTATTTAAAGGAGTTCAGTGACATGTATATTAATTAGGAATACATTAGATTAAAATATAATTATTATTACTTTTTTTTGCAGTTTTTGACCGGGGCCGGGTTTGAACCCGCCACCTCTGGTATATGGGGCCAGCGCCCTACTCCTTTGAGCCATAGGCACCACCCAAATATCGAATTATTTTTGAGGCAATTAGTGATATTTGATTATGGATTGAGTATTAGATGATACCAAGAAATTTTTAAAGATAGGACAGTACGTAGGAATAAAATAACATGATATCTGGGATTTGTACTAAAATAGCAAGGAAAAAATAAAGAAGAGATGAAGCAAATGTTGCAAAATCTAGATAAATATTGTATCCAGGTAATGAATAAATGGTGGTAATTCATTGTACTATCTTTTCTACTTTTAAGTATGTTTAAAATTTTTATAAGTTTTATAAAAGATCTTATTAACTGGTCCATATTATACGATAAAAACATTATTTTATCTAATTTACTTAGACAAATTAAAGGTAGATAAAAATTCCTCATAATATACCGTGAAGGCTATGTTAACCAGTTAGATGAAAATATATATATATTTTTTTTTTTTTGAGACAGAGCCTCAAGCTGTCACCCTGGATAGAGTGCTGTGGCATCACAGCTCACAGCAACCTCCAATTCCTGGGCCCAAGCGAGTCTCCTGCCTCTGCCTTCCAAGTAGATGGGACTACAGGCGCCCGCCGCAACACCCGGCCATTTTTTGGTTGCAGCCGTCATTGCTGTTTGGCAGGTCTGGGCTGGATTCGAACCCACCAGCTCAGATGTACGTGACTGGCGCCTTAGCCTGTTGAGCCACAGGCGCCGAGCCTAGTTGAAAATATTTCAAATTGTATATAAAACCATCACATTGTACCCCATGATTGCATTAATGTACACAGCTGTGATTTAATAAAAAAAAGAAAAAGAAAAAGAAATTTAAAAAATCCAAAAACAAATTCCTCATAATTTTGAGCATATCTTTATCAAAATGTGTGGATATCCATCACAGAATAACTAATAGACTTTTTAAAAAGGATGATACCCAAAGGTTCTTTTACCTTGGGTGAACACCAAAATTGATAGGTGATTGAGTCAACAGCAATTTGGGAATAATTCCTTCCTAATGAATCCTAGATTTCTACCTAGACCTTCTAGACTAGTCATCTAGAAGCTTCTAACTTATAATAGGCAAAACTGTTTACAGCCCTAGCAGAAGGACAGACTGGTAGCACGTTTGTTGGTCTGTATTTGGTAGCAATGAAGCATATTCTCTACAAGGCAATACAGAAGAACCTTCTTTAAATTAAAACCTGTATAAATGTTGATTAGTAAGAAATTTTTTTTCTACATTATTTCATGAGAAAGGCACCAATACCTTTTCCTCCAGAACACACAAAAGCAAGCAAGTACAAAAATCCAGTTGAGTATCTGTTAAAGATAGAGCCAGAGGATACCATTTAGACAGAAACACACTCAGCCTGATCAGGTAAGTAAGGTTTAGATTAATATGAGTTACTTTTTTTTCTATTACTGACAATCATAATAAATAGCTATGTGAAAAATATATCTCACCCTTCCTTTACATGCATCAATTTTGAGCTGTCTTCCACAACGGGTATCTTCCACGAGATTGTCACGTGGATATAAATCTTATAGACATATTTTAAGTCACCTGGCCATCATCTTAGTTTCTTCTGTGTTGAGGAAAAATTGAATTATCAAACACCCCAAATCCACCAGAGGAACTGATCTCTTCCACATGGCAGGCTAAATACAGTAGGGGAAAGTTGGGTCTTCAATAATAATCTCTGTGGTACACTGGTGATACCCAGTAATATTTAAACATATGTCCTGATTTATGTAAATTAGAGTATATTATATATGTACAATTTTCAGATAATCCTGTTATTTTCAGTGTTCTTTGAGACTTGGTTTGGAAATAACATGATTTCACTTCAGTGACACGTTGCCACTGGCAGAGCTCTTAGTACTTTGAGTGAAATCTAGGTGGATGACAATTATAATTGTTCCAAAAAGGAACCAAAAAAAAAAAAAAGAAAGAAAAAAGATTGAATAATTTTTTACTTTGAGTCCCTGAAGCATGACTCAGTGCTATAGATGATTTCTAAAGTAGAGGTGGTAGCTTTTAAACTTATCTCCAAGTTAGCTCCCTTAATACTTCTGTGACTCGGTTTCCTTAATTCTATAACAGCAGTAAAGTGCCTGACAAGGCAGAATGTCATAGATATCTAATGAAAATTTTTTTTAAAAAATTTTAAATGCAGCTGGGTGCCTGTAGCTCAAGTGGCTAAGGCGCCAGCCACATGCACCAGAGCTGGCAAGTTCAAATCCAGCCAGGCCCTGCCAAACAACAATGACAACTACAACCAAAAAATAGCCAGGTGTTGTGGTGGGCGCCTGTAGTCCCAGCTACTTGGGAGGCAAGAGAATCACTTAAGCCCAAGAATTTGAGGTTGCTGCGAGCTGTGACACCACAGCACTCTACCGAGGGTGACATAATGACACTCTGTCTCAAAAAAAAAAAAAAAAAAATTTACAGTGAAGAAAAAGCTAACCTCTAACCTCACATCTTATATTCACTCAACAGAATGAATTATTAATAAAAGGACAAATTGCATACTCCTCCAAATGGACAAAAGGAACTGGGGAAGAAAATAAGAAATCAATCAACATATAACCATCTTACGGTACTTTATATGAAATACTGTTAGTGCTATCAAATTGTAAGAAAGCCATCAAACCATCCAACCATAATGACATTTGATTCAGGTAATATAAGGGGTTAATAATAATGCTCTATTTTTGTATAACTATATAGAGATTCCCAATGCTTTCTCATTCATTACTGTATTTTATCTAAACCACCTTGTGAAGTAAATCAGGCAGACGTTATCTCCAACTGGCAGACGTTATCTCCAACTGGCAGACCTTAATCAAAGGGTTCAAACTTAAGGTATTAAATGGTTCATCAGAGATCACAGGCAAATAAAAGACAGAATGGACCCTGAAACCCAAGTCCTTTGGCTCTCTAATCCATATATATATATATATTTTTTTTTTTGAGACAGAGTCTCACCATGTCATCATAGGTCACAGCAACCTCAAACTCTTAGGCACAAGATATCATCTTGCCTCAACCTCCCGAGTAGCTGGGACTACAGGCACCTGCCACAGTGCCCAGCTAATTTTTCTATTCTCTTTAACTTTTTTTTGAGACAGAGTCTCACTCTATCACCCTGGTAGAATGCCATGGTATCATAGCTTACAGCAACCTCAAACTCCTTGGGACTGACCAATCCTCTTGCCTCAGCCTCTAAAGTAGCTGGGACTAGCGCCTGCCACCACACCCATCTAATTTTTCTATTTTCAGTAGAGATGGTCTCGCTCTTGCTCAAACTCCTGGTTTCAAGCAATCCACCTGTCTTGGCCTCCCAGAGTGCTAGGATTATAGGCATGAGTCACCACACCTGACTCTCCAGTTCACATTCCTTTGCCAATAATCTGAACTCTCCTACTTTGGGTAAATCTGAGTAAACAGTTACTTCACTCATCAGTTTCGATACTATCTCTCTGCGTGGAAGTTCAGGCTCTGACATCATAAGAATTCAAACAAGGGATTGGGGGTAGGAGAGTTCTCACAACCCTGAAGAAGTTTTCTGAACTTTACAATTAGAGAAAAAACACAGAGGAATGTACACATAGGTTTAATTTGATGAAGTACATATACTAAGAAAAAAAAAAAACACATAAAAGTTAACATTTTTTAAAGCCTCTTTTCAACTATTTATACCAGGGGTCCTCAAACTACGGCCCATGGGCCACATGCGTTGGTGTGAATTGTATTTGTTCCCGTTTTGTTTTTTACTTCAAAATAAGGTATGTGCAGTGTGCATAGGAATTTGTTCATAGTTTTTTTGTTTTAACTGTAGTCCGGCCCTCCAACAGTCTGAGGGACAATGAATTGGCCCCCTGTTTAAAAAGTTTGAGGACGCCTGATTTATACTCTCAAAATGTCTGACCTATAGAGAAAAAAATCCCCATAATTATTTACTTAGTAGTTCTGCACCCAACTACTGGCCCACCAGGTTCTC
This sequence comes from Perodicticus potto, assembly GCA_963574655.1. Classification (NCBI taxonomy): domain Eukaryota; kingdom Metazoa; phylum Chordata; class Mammalia; order Primates; family Lorisidae; genus Perodicticus; species Perodicticus potto. The sequence continues at coordinate 38,068 of CAUYRH010083848.1, read as the reverse complement.
AAGAACAGGCAAAAACTGGGACCCTTGGTCAGAGGCTCTTTAAAATCTTTGCAGAGACAAGAGACAAGATCAGCATGCAACATTTAGACTCATGACAGTTATGAGTTCAGAGGAGCCCTTAGTGAGCTGAAGTAAACAGTGAAGGTTTAATGGAAGAAAGAAAATTGAGACACTAGCAGGGCTGTGAAAGGGGGTGAGATTTAATAAAAAGAAAACAGAAGGGACATTTCAAATTTGGTAAGGATGTTCAAGGTGGGTGGCAGGAAGGAGGGACAATGGAGGTGGCAGAAGGAAACAGGAGCAGAGAAATATGCCTAGTAAATGGATGAGCAGATAAGTTGCAGCTAGAATCCAAGTCTAACTCCAAACATCAAACTCTTTGGTGCCACTCTGCTCCTCCTAACTGTTCTTCCTGCCTCTATTCTGGTAGCCCTCTCCAAGAAATTCTTCAAAGTACTGAGTTTCCTTCTGAAACACAGATCTGATCAGGTCCTTCTCCTGCTTTAATCTCTTTAATGGCTTTCCTCTATTTTCAGAAAGAAGTTGAAACATACAGATCTACCATGTGTACCCTTTTCAGCCATACACATCTAACTGAACTTTCTTAATTGGGTATCTATCTTTGTATATGTTGCTCTTTCAACCTAGAATCCCTTTCCCTTCTCTTCTTCAATTAATGACCTAATCTTTCAAGTCAACTACTATGATAAGCCTTTCTTTACCATGACCAAGCATCCAATTCTATTTAGATGCCTCTCCATGACTTTTTTTATAGCACCCACTTAAGCATATTCCTATCACAATTTATCATACTGTTCTTTGATCAGTAATTAACAACCCTTTCTGCTTTACTAGACTATGAACATCTTTACATCACCAACCCTAAGAGCAGCGATTTTTCAAATGGTGTGCCATGAGAGTATCTTAGGTGTCCTATGAAAATTTTTAAAGATCATTAAGAAGTTCAAAGCACATTAAGAATATTCCTTTTTTTGAACATAATTTAAGTGTGCCACGGAAGTTTAACTTTAGTTTCCAGCGTGCTGTGAGATTAAAAACAGATTGAAAAACACTGCCTTAGAATAATGCCTAGCATGTAACAGATATGCAGCAAATGTGTATTGGATATATGAAATCATTGTGCTCATACTTTATCCTTTAAAATCAAAACATGATTTATTGGGTGGCAGCTGTGGCTCAAAAGAGTAGGGCACCGGCCACACATACCAGAGGTGGCAGGTTCAAACCTGGCCATGGCCAAAAACTGCAAAAAAAAAAAAAAAAATGACTTATCCAATTGTAAACAAAGAACCAAATACTCAGGAGGCTATACAATAACCAGAAAGTTAACTTGTTAGTTCAAGTTGCTAATTTGATGCTTCTGTATACAAAACCAAAGGTTTCAGAAATTATACACAAATACAAAGTGCAAAAACATCAAATACTGTCAAGTCACTCTACCAGAGGTGTCCAACCTTTGTTTTTTCTGCTGCCCATTGGAAAAAGAAGAGTTGCCTTGGGCCACACATTAAATACACAAACACTAGCAAAAGCTGATGGTGGGGGGTAAGGTCCCTGCATACTTTTCACAATATCAGATACCACAGATAAGCAAAACAGTCCTCAAATAATCTGTATGCTGTACTGGGCTGCAGGTTGGACACCCCTACACCATTGTGTACGTGAGAAACAAAGAGATCGAAAGAGAGAGAAGCATTAGTTCTACTTTAACCTTGGCCTCTCTTGGCCACCCCTACACCACTGTGTGTGTGAGAAACAAAGAGATCCGGAAGAAAGAGAAACATTAGTTCTACTTTAACCTTGGCCTCTCTTAGTGGTGAAGTCTTGGCCTTAAACATGTGGGATTCAAGATGTACCTCCTTCATAATACTTATAGAGCTTTCTCTCCTGCTCAACTTAATCAAATACATTCCCTGGTTGATATCAAATTACTAATTAATCTAAGATTCGTGTTGTTCGAGGACGTACTACAATCTTGTTCTAACCAGATAAGTAACAAAAACCCAAAACTATACTATGAATGCATTATTCAAAATGTGATGAGTCCAAGACAGTTCTTTAAAAAGAACCAAAATAAAAGTGTCATTATAAGGATGCATATATGAAGAAAATGCAAGTGAATTTAATTAAATTTGTATTTAATTAACCTTACACAGAAGTCATTACAATCCTGAACTACCACTCTGAAAAAATTCTCACTACGGGCAGCGCCTGTGGCTCATTAAGTAAGGCACTGGCCCCATATACCGAAGATGGCGGGTTCAAACCCGGCCTCGGCTGAACTGCAAAACAGAAAAATAGCCGGGCGTTGTGGGGGGCGCCTGTAGTCCCAGCTACTCGGGAGGCTGAGGCAAGAGAATTGCTTAAGCCCAGGAGTTGGAGGTTGCTGTGAGCTGTGTGAAGCCACGGCACTCTACCCAGGGTGATGAAGTGACACTCTGTCTCTACAAAAAAAATAAAAAAATTCTCACTAATACCCATCAAAAAGTTTAGAATATAAATAAAAGTAGGTCCTCTTTATAGGAAATATGCTATCTCCATTTTCCACAATCATGAGAAACTACATTAAAATAACTGAATCACAAACCTTAAACTTTATGAATCCACTCTGGTAGAGAGATTGAGTTAATTTTTCTATACAATGGAAACTTTAATCTTAGCTAACACTACGTAGACATTGTGTGGTTAACTTCTTTTTGCCCCCAGAAGAATTATCTTCAATATCCATTACCCATGTGGCCAATGCCATTTCCCCTCCCCAGTTCATTTGGAGTGCAATCAACAGTCACTTTCAGGGCCCGATGCACCTGAGCAAGAGTGAGACCACCACCCCTAAAAATATAGCTAGGTGTTGTGAAGGGTGCCTGTAGTCCCAGCTACTTGGAAGGCTGAGGGAACTGGATTTCTTGAGTCTAAGAGTTTTAGGTTACTGTGAGCTATGAGGCTACAGAACTCTATCAAGTGTGACAAAGTAAGACTCTGTCTCAAAGAACAGAATACTGATAAAAAATATGTCTTTGGTAATTTATAGTTCTTATTCTTTCTTAGGTGCTGAACACCTTTGAGAAACTGATGGAAGCCATGGGGCCCAGAAAAATGTACCTAACATATACTCAAATATTTTCATATAATTTCAGGTAAGAGCCTCTATCCTACATAACACTTGTACAAATAATTTCTATGACTATATCTCTTTTATAATCCCACACTCCTTTACAAACCCACATATATAAAAAATTAAGGACTATTATAGTGATTATTAATATTCAAAATAATAAAATTTAGTCTAAATAAAGTTTTACTTTACAAGTAAAATTTTAATCCCTGAACTCTTCCCTGAAAAGTTTATCAAGTCTTACTGTTAGCTCAACTTACTTGCCTTAAAATGTGCTATAATGTCATCCCACATTTTATTAACTTTGACACATCATATAAAATCATATAAAACCCAAAAGTTATGTTTGAGCAAAAAAAAAAAAAAAAAAATTCATGATGATATTAAGAAATTCTTGGATTCAAATACTTATTTGACTCTATCAAGCTATGTTCAACGCGTAACAGTGAAGTTAGCTAGGAAGTGAATGTGATACCATCTCATTACCTATCTTGTTACCTTGTCAAAGCAAGTAAAACATAAAAGATGAAACAGGACAAATGGCCAACGGGAAGGGAAGAATATAAGCAAGGTGTTACTGCTAACAGAGATAAGTGTTTTTTCTCAAAAGCATTCTAGATTCTTGCTAGATGTACCAAAGTATTGGTGGAAACTATTAAGTTTTATTTTTACTTAACTTTTAATCACTGATTAGACCACAGGTTTGTACAGAGTCCAAAATAAAGAAATATGATCACTCTTTAACTACAAACTGACAAATTTCAAAATCACATCAGAATTTGTAAATATATTAAACTTCGGTGACATACAAAACTTTTCTAAGTTTCATGATGGTGCAGGCACCTGAGCCTGTGACTCACTTTCTTTATTGGTAAATACTGGAGTAACAGGACATATCAAGTAAGCAAGTTGTCAATTTTCCTAAAGTTAGGGTGGAACTGATGAGACTTTAAACTTGTCATTTTAATCTACCCTACCAGGTTCCTTCCCACATAGTGGAAGGCTGCATGTTTCCTAACATGATAACGTTTTGACCATCGTTTTCCAGTGTGAACAGTCCATAATTGAAAGGGAATAGGAGCTAAGAGAAGTAAAATACCAAATAGCCAGATGCCAGAAGAAATAGCTATATTTATGTCACCAGCTCCTTCCCTCTTATAATCAAGTTACTGGTTGAAACTGAGGTTTTACATATGCAACCTGTGGCTTGTGCTTCAGATCAAAAGGAAGAATCTTCAGCTGTAAGGAGTTATTTGCTCAATTTGTGTAGGAAAACCCTTTCCCCTTAAGCCACCCAAATTAGAAAGTTTACAGAAAGAGGAACCCTGATGAGTTGAGGAAACTCCAGTATTTCCCAACGCAATACCAGGCCCCCTAGATTTCATTCCTCTGCACATTCAGTGACAGGAAATGGACTGCTACCACTGGTTCACACTATCAGAACGGACGGTGGGATAGTCTGCCCGTCTGAGCGTTCTTAACTAAATGAAAGTCTGTATGACTATGACTACTAAACACACACACACATACACACACACACACACACACACACACACACACACACCTCTACAGTTGATGGCACCTCACCCAGCCTCCAGCTCCCACGCTCCCACCACCCTTCCAAAGAAACGTTTCTTGGGAGAGCACATGGAGAGAGAAGCACTGGAGGAAGGAGGGCGGGGAACGCACGTAGGCGCCTCTTCCCTACATTTCTGGTAAAGTGCAAAGACTGGGGGCCTACGTTGTGTTTTTCTTGACTCACAAAGCTGTGGGTGGGATCCTAAGTATTTGGACAGAAAAGGAGAGGTTCCCCGGCCCGGACCCCATTAAGTGTTAAGAGGCAAAACAGCAACTGGCGAGGTGGGAGGTGAATAGAATCGCACCGAGGAGGTTGGCGCCCACAAGTTAGACAAACAGCAGCCCTGCCCAGTAGTCGGGGTCTCCCCAAGTTGGGGTGGGGCCTTTCTCCCGCACGGACTGCCTCCTGGGCTGGCCAGAGTGAGAGAGGGCTTGTGAGAAAGGGGTTAGGTGCTGCAGGGGGTGCTCTTCCGCCCCCCACGCCTTCTCCGCGCCTCGCCGCGGCCGCTCCTTCAGCGGCTTCCCGAGGTACACAGCTAGGTCGCGATCACCCTGGGAAGGGGGCCCGGGCGCCCCCGTGTTCGACGGCAGGACGATCCCGGGGCATTCCCTGTCCCCAGGGCCGGCGGGGGCTGCGGGAGCACTCACCAATTTGGGTTTGTTTTTCGTTTCCTCCTCGTTGGCGGCCCGGTTCCCAGGGCTCCGCTTGTTGCTCCGGCTCCCACTGGGTTCCTCGCTGCCGCCTCCCGCTCCCGACGCCGCGGCCCCGGCGTAATCCATCTTTCTCCGGCCCTGTCACCTGCGCTGTAACCCCACTGCTCCTCAACTGAAGCCCCTCGGGACGTTCACGCTGTCCCGCGCTGGGTCGGCAGCACCTCTCCCAAAGGGACAGTGTGGGTAGCTGCCGATTTCAGGCCCCCGGGACTCCCGGCTCTCAGACACCCCAGACGCAACCACGCTGCCACTACACGGCGGCAGGGCAAGCCCTGCCCCCGAGCAGTTGCAATTAAGCACGGTCGCCTTCGCCACCGCCCTCAGGGCGGTGTTTAGGGTGGAGGGAAATTCGGTGCCTATCTCTTTAAGACGGCCTCAACACACGTGATTCATCAAAGTGCCCACAGTCGGCCGCCGGGGCGCGGAAAGCTGCTTCCTACTCTGGGAGCCGCGCCGGTCCCAGCTACTGAGCATGCCCGGCGCGGCGACTTGAGCCTAACAGAGGACTTTCAACTGCGGTTAAGCACTGATTTCACTTCCTAGTGGCCTGGCGTGAGGGAGGGAGAGAACTAGTGTAGAGACTGCAGGAGTAGCCCATTTTAGAGATGAGAAAACTGAGGCCCGGAAGGATATGTATGGGAGATTCACTGGCGGGCCGACCTAAGTAGCAGCCCTCACTCCTGCGGCTTTCTTCCCAGAGGCCTCTGGGGTGTGGTCCTGCTACATTCGTGGGAAGGGAAAGTTTGATTTGACTAGGCAACTACTGTCATCTCATAGGAAAACCACGGGGAATGCTGATTAATTGCCTAGACAGGCTGTATGGGTGAAAGTGGAAGGAGTAGGTGATGTCTGTTGCCATGATTGCGTTGTGACCAAAGAAATACAGTGGATCCTTTATTTCCAGGCCCGGTAGTTGAAGTAGCAGACACCCACTGCTTATCGCTGGGTAGTTAGGCGCTTGAACTAAACCACTTATACAGAGCTAACAATTGAGTTGGGTGCTATTTCAGTTTCCCAAACTTGTTTAGGTTTAGAGTTGTTGTGAGGCGTGAATAAGATTGTGTGTGTCAAAGCTCTGCTCAAAGTGTAAGCCCCTAGACAAATGCTGGGTGTGTTTGTGCAGCAGCAGCAAGGCACTGTTGGGACTATAGTCCTCACTCCTTGGGTTATACCTAGCCTTTTATCTTGGGGAAGAGGCCCACAGGGCATTTCTTCTATCCACTTTCAACGTTGTCCTTTAAAAATAAAGGTGCACACTGAGAACATCAGAGGTGTTGGGCAGGATTTAAATGAACCACCATCATAGAATAGGATCACGTTTGTAAATTTAGATGCCAAGTCCGTAAACGTGCCACATGCCTGTTACCGAAGATATCTTCAGGCTGTGACTCCTTTTGCCATTCTCCCCTCTAGGTAAAATTTAGTTATGCTGAATCAATTTGTATGTGACTGTATTTACTTAGGGTGTGTTAGGATGAATTTGACCATGCTATAGGTGTGAGGAGGCAACGAACTTTGGTTAGTAGAGTTAAAAAGAACATTACATACCTGAAAACAACTCTAATCCCAGCTTGTCATTGTCGTTAACTTTCTTTATGTTCCTGCAGGTGTGACTTCTCTACTAGTAAGGTGGTAAACTACCCAAGGACAGCAAAGAAGAAAAAATATGTGCTCCCAGACAGGGTGGGCAAGGAGCCCCGAAGTAAATTTCCTTTATTGTGGACCCTGTTTGACTTAAAATTTCATGTACATTTTGAATTCAACTTAACTACACAACCCATACGTGATTTGTCTAAACGTCTCTCCTCCTGAAATGTTGAGTCAAAACAGATGCTGCAGAAATATGTGACCTGTTTATCCAATGCTTTCAATGTAAATCCTGCTTGAGAGACATACGCGTAGGTGTGGACCACAGCTGAGCAGTCCCCAATCTTTTTGGCACCAGGGACTAATGTCATGGATCATGATTTATGGAAGACAATTTTTCCACATATTGGGGATTGGGAGGAATCTAATAGGAGTTGGAGCTCAGGTGGTGAGGTGAGCAATGGGGAACAGCTGTAAATAAAGCTCACTCACCTGCCTCTCACCTCTTCTTGTGTGGCCCAGTTCCTCACAGGTGGTTAGGAACTGCAGCCTTAGGGTGTACCAGGTGATATACAGAGTGCTACGAGTTACAAGAACGAAGATGACACAATTTCTGCCCTTTAGAACCTCAGAGTCTATTGAGAGAGACAGACTATTAAAGAACTGCACAGATATTTGCATGGATCACATATGATTGATTTCTCCCAACCCCCAGTCTCTGGAAAAATTGTCTTCCATGAATCATAATCCATGACATTGGTCCCTGGTGCCAAAAAGATTGGGGACTGCTGCTCTAAGGAGCTCAGGACATGTCTACTGAGATTATTGAGTAATGTCTGAGCTTGGCGGGCCCTCAGCTGTGGCCCACACCTAGCGTATGTCTCTCAAACAGGATTTACATTGAAGGCATTGGATAAACAGGTCACATCTTTCTGCAGCATTTTTTTTTTTTTTTTTTTTGGTAGAGACAGAGTCTCACTTCATCGCCCTCGGTAGAGTGCCGTGGCGTCACACAGCTCACAACAACCTCCAACTCCTGGGCTTAGGCGATTCTCTTGCCTCAGCCTCCGGAGTAGCTGGGACTACAGGCGCCCGCCACAACGCCAGGCTATTTTTCTGTTTTTGCAGTTCGGCCAGCGCCAGGTTTGAACCGGCCACATATTGAACCCGCCACCCTCGGTATATGTGGCCGATACCCTACTCGATGAGCCACAGGCGCCGCCCTCTGCAGCATCTTCTAACAGATATGAACAGGAATCCCATAGACTACATGAAAGAGAGAATGTCAAGGCTCAGGGACACCTGCCCGAAAAAGATGATGTTTGAGCTGAATCTGATTAAAGTCAATAATTATTTGTTGACAGTCTAGTAAGTGTTAGGTACTCTGCTAGACATCAAGGATGCAATGATAAACAAGGCAGACGTGGTTTGCTCTTATGGAGCTTTCAGGCTATTGGGAAGGTTTTTAAATGAAAATGTACTGAGCAATTACAAGGCGGAAGAAGAATGAAGAGCATTCAGGCAAAGGAAATGACAATTAGCATATGCAGAGCCCCTGTGGTTAAGAAATTGGAGGAAAAAAAAATTGGAGGTGGGGATGTTGGCAAGAGAACAAGCAGAACAGATCATAAAAACCTCTATTTATATGTTTCATTGGTATTGTTTTAAAGGCTGGGGGAGGCAGAGAGGAAGGCATTATAATATGAATGACTTTTATGTAAAAATAGACTTGAAAATGGATCAATACTATTTTGAGTGTAAGGCTGGGTTTGACCATCCTCAGGCCAGGCTAAACTACATTTGATATCCAATTAGAGGTACATGTAAAATACCCATAATTTTTTCTGCAAAAAGTATAAAAATCTGTCCCTGATACGACTTACATTTGACTTTATTGTAGTTATCTCAGCCCCTGTCTTAATTCTTGATGTTTGTTTTTCAGCATTTGCTCCAGTTATGCAAACAGTAATTAAAAACAACCAACCAAACAAAAACCCTTCCTTCAGGCATCAGGATCATTGGCCTCTCTTGGAAACTAACACAAGAAAGGAGCCTCTCTTCTCTGGCATGGATCCTTTGTCCACTGATTATGAACCAAGCACCTCACCAATTGTAGTTCTAGGGCTGATCTCACTTATACCTGCATTCCTGTACTTTTACCTTTCTGGGACACACAGTAGGCTGGTGGATAGAGAGACATCTTCTCTCTGATGCTGAAGAAAAACAGAGGCTACCACCATCAGCTGGGGTATCAAAAATGTACATTAGACCTGCTAACTTTGGGTCTCTCCCTCTATCCTGTGGTGAGTATAGCACTCAATCAAGATTTAAAAGCTAACCCCAGGAGAGAAGAACAATAAAAGGCCAGCCTCTATCTTTCTTCAGACTGACCTTAGAGCCATTCATTACCCCAGAGGGTTTCTGATCATCCTTATAGTATCTGTCGGCCCCATCTGTGGTATCTAAACATCCTTATCTAAACATCTGGGTCATTCATAGAGAAATGAAAGGAAACGAGGATTAGAAAAAATGAGAAATAACCACCTTCAAGGTCATAGCAAAATATTTATGAATTAAAGGAAACGCCTAAGAGTAAATAGATATTTATTGAGTTATTATTGTTATTTAGCAATGTGGCTAACAGCAAACTAGATATCATGCAGATAAAAAAAAAAAAAAGCCAACCAGACATTCTGCTAAAATGTCATATTATCTCTCCTGAAGAATTTCCTGTTTTATAAAATTGCACACCTACGATAACAGGACTTATGGAAAAAAATACGGCTAGGGAAGACCACTTAAACTCAACTTTGTGATCAGAGCACACTAGTGAAAATAACACATGGTTAAATTTCTACTGTCATTCTACTATCATCAGTGCTTGGTAGCCTTCATGCTTTCTCCTTCATGACGTGGGTCCTCAAGGGCATTCATTTTTAATAGATGCCTTTTTTTTTTTTTTTTTTTACAGTTTTTGGCCGGGGCTGGGTTTGAACCCGCCACTTCCGGCATATGGGGCCGGCGCCCTACTCACTGAGCCACAGGAGCCGCCCAATAGATGCCATTTTCATCAGAATTAAAAATCTAATTGAGTAGTCAACTTTTTTTTTGAGACAGTCTCAAGCTGTCACCTGGGTAGAGAGCTGTGGCATCCTAGCTCACAGCAACCTCTAATTCTTGGGCTCAAGCGATCCTCTTGCCTCAGTTTTTCTATTTTTAGTAGAGGTGGGGTCTCGCTCTTGCTCAGGTTGGTCTCGAACTTGTGAGCTCAAGCAATCGACCTGCCTCAGCCTCCCAGAGTACTAGGATTACAGGTGTGAGCCGCCGTGCCTGGCCTGAATACTCAACTTTTTAAAAACACATGGTGAAAGTTCTTCCTAGCTCCATTATGAGTACTCAAAGCTTCACCAGATGGTTTAATGATGTTGAAAACTTAGAGGTTGTAGCCATTAAACTAGTCGTCACCACTTACACTAAAGGCAGTGCCTTTTGTGACATACTTCACTTTCTCTTAAAGTCTTCATATATTGCTGAAACTTTTTTTTTTTTTGAGACAGAGTCTCACTATGTCACATACGCTCTTTTTTTTTGCAGTTTTTGGCTGGGGCTGGGTTTGAACCCACCACCTCCGGCATGTGGGGCCAGCGCCCTACTCACTGAGCCACAGGTGCCGCCCTAGAGTCTCACTATGTCACCCTCGGTAGAGTGCTGTGGCATCACAGTTCACAGCAACCTCAAACTCTTAGGCTTAAGTGATTCTCTTGCCTCAGCCCCTCAAGTAGCTGGGACTACAGGTGCCCAGCACAACAGCCAGCTAATTTTTTGTTGCAGTTGTCAATGTTGTTTAGCTGGCCTGGGCTCGAACCCGCCAGCCTCTAGTTGGAGGTATATGTGGCTGGCGCTGTAACCACTGTGCTACGGGCGTCGAGCCTGCTAAGACTTCTTAAACGTGAGAAAGTGTGTTCCTGATCATTTCAGAATAAAGTGCTAAGAAAATTCACACGTATATTAACTGGACTTCCACATTATTTTGCTAATAATGTGGTATTTTGCTAATAATGTGGTAGTTGCTAATGTGCTATCTGTGGTACACAAACACTTGTAATGGAACAAACTATAAAATTTAAACCCCTGCCATCAATAGGCCTAAAATCTACTTGAGAAAACCTATGAAACAGGAAGAGAAAACTAGCTGCCTAACTTGGAGATACCCTAAATTCAGTATAATATGGCGAAGTAGTATGAGATCCTTTGGCCCTAGAATAGATGAAGAAGTTTTCAAGGAGAAGTTTAGACCTGAATTGCTGAGCTATGAAGCAGAAATTAGACTTGAAAAGGCAAAGCAAAAAGAGTAAGGAAAAGATATGGAATGGCCTGGAAACAATACTGACCAATAAAGTTGAGGGGCTATTGCGGCTTGACTAGAATGGTGAGAACACAGATGTTGAATAATTACAGGAAACATAGTTATCCTCCTAGCACCGTGTTTTTCAGCCTTTTTTTTTATCTCACAGTACACTTGAACCTGTAGTTAAACTTCTGCAGCACACTTAAAACAGTGAAAAAAGGGCGGCACCTGTGGCTCAGCGAGTAGGGTGCCGGCCCCATATGCCGAAGGTGGTGGGTTCAAACCCAGCCTCGGCCGAACTGCAAAAACAGAAAAATAGCCAGGCGTTGTGGCGGGCGCCTGTAGTCCCAGCTACTCAGGAGGCTGAGGTAAGAGAATCGCCTAAGCCCAGGAGTTGGAGGTTGCTGTGAGCTGTGTGACGCCACAGCACTCTACAGAGGGCGAAAAAGTGAGACTCTGTCTCTACAAAAAAAAAAGAATATACTTACTCTGCTTTGAATTTATGTTGAATAATTGCAGGAAACATAGTTATCCTCCTAGCACAGTGTTTTTCAGCCTTTTTTTTTTTTTTTTTATCTCACAGTACACTTGAACCTATAGTTAAACTTCTGCAGCACACTTAAAACAGTGAAAAAAAAAGAATATACTTACTGTGCTTTGAATTTATTTCAAAAATACTTTAATTAATGATTGTTAAAGGTTTCTGTGGCACACCTAAGACCCTCTCATGGCACACCAATGGCCACAGCACACTGCTTGAAAATCACTGCCCTAGCGTGTTACTAGTATATAAACAGATTAGTATTTCAGACATAGAGGTAGTAACTGATAAGGGTCTTTAGCAGGGAATTTATAAAAGAAGAAGTGTTGCCTGGGCACCTGTAGTTCAGTGGTTAGGGTGCTGGCCACATGCTCCGGGGCTGGTGGGTTCGAACCCAGCCTGGGCCTGCTAAACAAACAAAAACATAGCCGGGTGTTGTGGTAGGCGCCTATAGTCCCAGCTACTAGGGAGGCTAAGGCAAGAGAATCGCTTGAGCCTAGGAATTTGAGGTTGCTGTGAGCTGTGACCACAGCACTCTACCGAGGGTGGCAAAATGAAATTCTGTCTCAATAAAAAAAAAAAAAAAGTGTTTTAAGGAGATGGTTTGGCAGTGTTATGCAAAATAACTTTGAGCATTGATTTTTTTTTTCTATTTTTTGCAGTTTTTGGCGGGGCTGGGTTTGAACCCGGCTCCTCTGGCATATGGGGTCGGTGCCCTACTCCTTTGAGCCACAGGCGCTGCCCTGAACATTGATTTTTAATCTTGTTTTTCCTTTATTACAGGGTTTTTTTTTTCTAAATAAATCTGACTAATCGGATTGAATCTAACTGACTTGTTTGAAATTAGTATAAGAGTGGAGACCGGGTGGCACCTGTGGCTCAAAGGAGTGGGGCACCGGCCCCATATGCCGGAGGTAGTGGGTTCAAACTCAGCCCTGGCCAAAAACTGCCAAAAAAAAAAAAAAAAAAAAGTGGAGACCTGCTCATGTCCACTTAGCTCCTCTCTAATCCTTTGAGGTGATCCTTTAAGGCACCACTACTGTACTGAACTCTAACTAGATAAAGCCCTGCCAGATAAAGTCGTGAGGACTGGAACTGGAGTAGTCCCAGAGGAAATGAAAAGAAAGGAATGAATCCAAGAGATGTTTAAAAGGAACAAACTGTTCTTCCCACAGATTACATTCAGGAAACAAGAGAAAAGAAAGAATAAGCAAGAATTACCAAAACGTTGGCCCAAGGTGATAAAAGACTAGTGGTAAACCGGGAGATAATATCTCAATGGATGCTTGTCATTGGCAGGCAGAGCCAGATCAAGGAGCGTGGTACCCAGAAACTCAAGAAACTAATTAGGGCAGGACAGGAAAGCTAAGCAGGTTCCCATAATAACCAACAGGAAGAGTCTGGACAGGCTGGTAAAGCATGAGGAGAGTGTAACAGTAGGCAGTAAGCAGGCAAGCAGCCAAACTCTGTATGTCCAGCAATGGATGTCCTGGCAGGCAGACAAAATAGAATCCACAAACTCTTGTGGCAGGCAATTGGCAGAGATTGGTTCAAGCAGTAGGTAGCAGGAATCTAGTCCAGGGGATCAGGATTAAAAAATAAATTACCAATCTCTTAAGAGATCTGGCAAGACAGTGCTGAACAAGGCCGAGCACCAGTCTTAAAGCAACCAGCATATCAGATGAAATCCATGAAAAAGAGGCAGACACAGACAAATGGAACTGGTAGGCAAGAATACTCAGGTACTTCAACTGATGTGTGAAAGCAAAGGAGGAGGACCAGCAGGGACTGTAGGAATATGTCTGTTTGACTTCCAACGCCAAACGATTGAAATGTTACTCCTTAAATCCTCTCTAACTAGGAGCAGGATTGGTCCCAGTGAAAAAAAGAGGACAACTGTAAAAGGCCTGGAAACAATAATAACCAGTAATGTAAAGGCGGGCACAGGTGTGATGATTATAGGGTGTGGGGCAATGACACAGGCAATTAAAACACCCGTCCACCAAAATTTGTCCAAGCACAGCAGTGCCAATTTCTCCTTTGAGGGAAGGTGTCAAGCATGATAGAGACTTTGAAAACCCCCAGACTCATTTCCCCTATAATTTTATATAGTATGCTAAAAACCAACCCTTTGAATTTCATCTGGAAAATATGCTTCAAGCAAAGGACAGATTTTTCTGTTCTACATTGACCAAAACCCCAAAGTGATTTTCAAGAGTGGCTTAATGGATCATGAATGATAATTGTCCAGTCTATAAATTACTAAGATGTAGGTGTGTAATAGAGAAAACCTTTCTGTTTTCTTGGTAAATTATGTGTATCAGAGAAATACACAATGGTATTTATATATTTATTTATTCGAGACAGAGTCTCACTTTGTCACCCTTGGTAGAGTGCGGTGGTGTCATAGCTCACAGCAACCTTCAACTCTTGGGCTCAAGCAATTCTCTTGCCTCAGCCTCCCTAGTAGCTGGGACTACAGGTGCCTACCACAATGCTGGGCTTTTTTGTTGTTGTTTTTTAGTAGACCCTGGCCACGTCCGAACCCACTAGACCCAGAGCATGTGGCTGGCGCCCTAACCAATGAGCTATGGGTGCCCAACCCACACAGTGGAATTTATGGGGATGCTACTTTTGTTATGGACATTTAGACTTTTTAAAATTAGTATAAACAGTCACTTGAAGATGAATATAGTTCAAAAGCAGGACTAAAATTATGCAATTAAAATCTATTATCTCTTTTTATTTTGTGGCTTGTTATTAGTAATTACATGAAAGTGAAGAAACACATGTTTGACACCTGCAAACAATAAAAACATTTTTTTCATATATGAGCATCAATAATTAGACAAGCCTGAAAATAGTTTATTTTGTATATCCTCCAACATCAATTTTAACAGCTTTGTTGAGATATAATTCACATATCATACAATCTACCCTTTAAAACTGCACAATTCAATTGTTTTTAGTATATTCAAAGAGTTGTACAGCCATCACCACAACCAATTGTGGAATATTTTTATCACCCCTAAAAGAAAGTATTCACCCTTTAGTCATTTCCCCTACCCTCGTCCTCCCAAGCCACCACCCCGAGCCCAACAGAACCAATAATCCATGTGTGTAGAAATGCCTATTCTGGACAGCTCATATAAATAGAATCATACAATGTGTGTTCTTTTGGAACTGGCTTCTTCTTTCACTGAGAATAATGTTTTCAAGTTTCATCCAGCCCACATAAGTGTTTTGTTTTGTTTTGTTTTTGAGACAGAGCCTCAAGCTGTCGCCCTGGATAGAGTACTGTGACATCACAGCTCACAGCAACCTCCAATTCCTGGGCTCAAGCGAGTCTCCTGCTTCCACCTCCCAAGTAGCTGGGACTACAGGCGCCCGCCACAACGCTCGGCCATTTTTTGGTTGCAGCCGTCATCGTTGTTTGGCGGGCCCAGGCTGGATTCAAACCCGCCAGCTCAGGTGTATGTGGCTGGTGCCTTAGCCCATTGAGCCACAGGCGCAGAGCCTGTGTTTTGTTTTGAAACAGAGTTTCACTCTGTTGTCCTCAGGAGAGTGCCGTGGTGTCATAGCTCACAGCAGCCTCAAACTCTTGGGCTTAAGTGATTCTTTTGCCTCAGCCTCCTGGGTAGTTGGGACTACAGGTGCCCGCCACAACACCCGGCTATTTTTGTTGCAGTTGCCACTGCTATTTTAGCTGGCCAGGGCCAGGTTCGAACCCGCCACCCTCGGTATATGGAGCCAGCACCCTACCCACTGAGCCACAGGCGCTGCCACACATCAGTTTTTGTTTGTTCATTATTACCTGTTTGTTTCTTGAACACAGCTATAAGTCAGTCATTTAGCACCCCAACTCCCTGCACACAGCAACAAAAACATACCTACTTAAAACTCCAGAGCAGGCATCCTCAAACTATGGCCTGCGGGCCGCATGAGTTGGTGTGAATTGTATTTGTTCCCGTTTTGTTTTTTACTTCAAAATAAAATATGTGAAGTGTGCATAGGAATCTGTTCATAGTTTTTTTTTTCAAACTATAGTCTGGCCCTCCAACAGTCTGAGGGACAGTGAATTGGCCCCCTGTTTAAAAAGTTTGAGGACGCCTGCTCCAGAGAGTTGATATTCTCACATGAACAAGACCAGCGATTTGGGGTTTGATTTTCCTATTCAATTACATAATAGAATAATTTCTTTCTGACCCAAGGCTTGAGGTCTGACATTTTGTAGGAATAACCACAAACACCACATTTAGTCAGGTATACATTGTGTACCAGAACAGCTCTTAGGAGTCTATATAAGTTGATTACAAGACAACCAAGAAACCAATTACATTAAATTGTGTTTAATTTAGTAGCAGGAAATACCTAAATCTTAACTTTCTTATTGAGTCTTCAATTCCAACATATTACCAGAAGCTAAAATGTGCTTGTACATTGGCATCAGGCTCATTTGAAAGGCCTTCTTTGAAGAGATTCCCACATGTATTTTTATGAAAATTTTTGAGAAAGACTTTTGATCACTGGATTTTTTTCCTGGGAAACACATGCCAGGATATCTATTTTGCTGTTGCATTTATTTTATTGATAATATATATTTTTTCAATAATCCTTTAACATTAGCTTTCTGCTGCCTTCAAAACACAAAGACTGACTTGAGCAGCCATCTCATCAGCTTTAGCAGCTTTACCTCATATCCTGATGATAAGGGCAAATCTGCCTCTAAACCCTATGACCCAACCCTTATTTGCATCAAAATTTTCAATCTTTAATCCTTCACCACATTAGCACTTTACATCATCAAAATGCCTTCAAACTAGGCTTCAATAGTGACCAAATTCAAAGGCACACAGGGCTGAGCTTAATTCCAAACCCACAGAATGCTTTTCCATCACAGGCACAACCCTGAATGTGGCCCTCTGATAATATACAAATGTTGTTGGAAGATTGCTTTTGTATTTTATAAGCCATTTTGGTGATTAAATATGATATAAGATTATAAAGTTATCGGATTAAATTGGTATCTAAGATGTTAAAATTTTTATATACAATTTTTATTAAATATTATATTTAAAAATGCATAGTATTAATTATGCCCAGGGCATTGTGCTAAGGATAAGTTAATGATACACTATTCATGAGTTCAAAGGGCTTAATATTTAGTCAAGGCTACTGACGAGTATACAACTAACTGCAAAAGAATGTTACAAAAGCATATAGGAGGAAGAGAATAGGGAAGGTGTCACAGAAAAAGCTAGGCATTTAAGTATAAGCAGGATCCCAAATGTTGGAAATGAGAGGAAAGGGCATTTGAGGTAGAGGGAACAGCATGACCAATAGCAGAGAGAAAAGAAAAAGTGGAGTAAGTTTGATGAGTGGTCTAATGGGACTGGAGAGTAGGTTTTGTGATTATATAAACCCAGGAAGATAAAGATGGAAAAACAGAGGGGTAGCAAGTCAGAAAAACTGAATTCTGAATTTATTCTGTAGGCTATAGAGAGTTGCCAGAGAAAAACGAACAGGAGAAACATGTAATCAGACCTACATTGCGTTTTTTGGAGTTTTCTTTTTAACAAAAATTCTCTAGCATTGGTATGTAGAATGGCTTGTAGGATGAGAAACTAGAGATGAGGAGATAAATTAGGGTGCCTTTTTCAAAAGCCACTCCCTTGTTTGGGAATAAGTATGTTAGTTGAACCTGTGTACTAACTATATATAGGGTAAATATCTAAGATAGTTCAGAGAGGGAGGAGCTAGAAAGATGAACCAAGACAAAAATCTGCTAAGAATAATCAACAGTCAAAAACCCAAACCAAAAATAAATACAGTGCTAAAGTGTAAAGTCTCCCTTAGACTTGGCTTGCCAACCCAAGAGTTTTCAAGTTGGAGTCAGGATCAAAGTGACAAGGTGTCTTAAGGAAGGAAGGAGAGTCAGTGGTAAATAGCCTAGAGGCATCCAGAGTATAACTTTACTGGTCAGAGGATATGAGATGCATGAGTATGATGGTCTGGATTTAGGAACAAGAGACAGCTGTTTCAAAGACAGACACACAATAATGAGACTAGGATCTGGGATAGTAGAAAAGAAAATGGAAAGATGGGAATACGTTTTACAGGTAAGGCTATGAGGATTTGGCAACCTGATATAGGTAATGGGAGAATGGGAAAAGTAGAACACAATTCTGAGATTTCAGTACTGCATAACAGGAATAGTGATAATACTACATTCAGACTTGGAATTTAGGAGGAGAAATATATTTGTAAAAAGATGATGATGAGTTGCACATAGAAGAATCAACACTTCAGATGGAGACTCTATTAGAAATTAGGTCTGGGGCGGTGCCTGTGGCTCAAAGGAGTAGGGTGCCAGCCCCCTATACCAGAGGTGGTGGGTTCAAACCCAGCCCCGGCCAAAAACTGCAAAAAAAAAAAAAAAAAGAAAGAAAGAAAGAAATGAGGTCTGAGCCAGCTAGATGGCTCATCCCTGTAATCCGAGCACTCTGGGAGGCCAAGAGTTTATTACTAATAGTAGATTTCAAAATTTCAGTTCTGAGTGACAGGAAAGGTGGCAACACAATGATATTATAATATAGACTATGAATTAGGAAGGAGAAAATTGTTTTTTATCTTGAGGGGCTGAACAAATTTTGGACAGGTAGGATGGGATTCAGAAGAGTGCAATAACCTGTAGGCCATACATTAACTTTAAGGAGATGATAACCATCAGAAAAGTCAGAAAAATGAGGTCTTTGGTGATCATGCAAGACAGCAATCAGGAAACTAAGGAGCCGATTTCTTCTTGGAAACAACGTACCCCTAGAAGTAGTCTAAAATTAAAATAAAGCATTAAAATAAAGCAAACATTGCTCAGAACTCCACTTTTGAAATTGCTTTCAGAGATAGTTCAATGGCCAACTAAGAAAAAAGTCTCATTTCTTCATAGTCAAAGGGTATTTATTCTTGACATTCTCATGTGTGTCTGTCAGTTTCTTCAGTTTCTTTCTCTTTTACTCCTCCGTCCTCTTTCTTCTTCTCTTCCTCTTCCTCCTCCTCCTCCTCCTCCACCTCCTTTTCCTTCTTTTTTGAGATGAGAGTCCAGTGGACTCAGCCTAGCTCACAGCAACCTCAAAACTCCTGGGCTTGGCTCAGCGCCTGTGGCTCAACGGGCTGAGGTGCCGGCCAGTACACCTGAGCTGGCGGGTTCGAATCCAGCCTGGGCCCGCCAAACAACAAAAAATGGCTGCAACCAAAAAATGGCCGGGCGTTGTGGCAGGCGCCTGTAGTCCCAGCTACTTGGGAGGTGGAGGCAGGAGACTCACTTGAGCCCAGGAATTGGAGATTGCTGTGAGCTGTGATGCCACAGCACTCTATCCAAGGTGACAGCTTGAGGCTCTGTCTCAAAAAAAAAAACTCCTGGGCTCTAGGCAATCCTCTTGCCTCAGCTAAGTAGCTAGAACTACAGGCCTCCCACCACCACCACACCCAGCTAGTTTTTCTACCTTTTGTAGACAGGGTCTCATTCTTGTTTAGGCTTGTCTCTCCTGAGCTTAAGCAATCCTCCTACCTCAGCCTCCCAGAGTGCTGGGATTACAGGTGTGAACCACTGTACCTGGCCACACTTCTCTCTTCCTTCCCTTCTCTCCTTTACTCAACTTAGTTCATTATTCTTCCCTTTCTGTCAGATGTAGTATTTCTAATCCCTCACCTCTGTTTCCATAAAGTCTGTGCTGGTGTTGGCCTCTGACCAGACACAGGGTAGAGGCACTATACAGGCTGGTGGCTAGATCCATGAAGCCAATTGAACCAGGGACAGCAGTACTTGGAATATATCAAAAAGTAGACTGTGATGATTTTATTTGTGTTCTAGAAGTCTATTCTACAAATTACAACAAGTTATGGATTGCCTAGATAAATGCTTACATATTAAAAGGCATACACAAGGCACACAAATCCTTAATATCATCTATGTATGTGTTTGTATGTGTTAATACGTACACATACAAACATGTCCATTTTACTAATGACAGGAAGAGAAAGTGAATGAGTGTGAGACTGCATTTATTTTGGTTATTTAGAAGTAGATTGTATTTACTTTCT
Source organism: Perodicticus potto (assembly GCA_963574655.1). Taxonomy (NCBI): domain Eukaryota; kingdom Metazoa; phylum Chordata; class Mammalia; order Primates; family Lorisidae; genus Perodicticus; species Perodicticus potto. The sequence continues at coordinate 18,064 of CAUYRH010083848.1, read as the reverse complement.
AAATTTATTCTTCCTCCCTGCTACTTCTAAAAAGCTGAACTAGTTTAATTTGGACAGTGAGCTACACTTTGGAAATACATTTCAAGATCTTTAGAACATAAATCCTACATCATGATTCAGAGATCTTACCTCTAAGCAGCACATTAAATTTCTGACTTTAGGATGACCCAAGATCTTTGATTCTAATTTAGAGACTTGCCACTGAGAGATTATGACATATCTAGAAGGTTCACAGTGTGGCCTTCAGAGGTGAGGATTCTTAGGGAGCTTTGCACATCAAGGCAATTCACAGGAAAGGGCATAAAGGACAAGCCATAGAGATAAACAGGTGATCACTATAAACAGTATTGAGCTAGAACAGTGGTTCTCCAACTATTGTCCCCAGAATGCATTGGCATTATCTGGAAACCTTGAGAAACTGGATCAGAAACTCTGTGGTGAGATCTAGTGATCTATTTTGTTATAAGCCCACCAAGTAATTCTGATGCACACTAAAGTTTGAGAACCACTGAGGGAGAAGAAAATAAGTTATGAGCAGGAGAGTTATAGGACAAAGGAGAGAGAAAAAAAGGTCCTAGCGATGGAGATGAAATTGAATTAAGGTGGGGAATACTGAAGTATCACTCTGACAGCCTTCCCAAGAATAATTCTTCCATGCAGATGTTTTTAAGTGGCTAAACTGCACATTTAAAATGCAGCATTAAATGGAGTAGAATGGGAGTCTAAATGTTGAGTGAAAGCTAAGAATGGAGTCATTGGTAGATGGTATAAGAGATGGATCTAATCCAAACCAGTAGGAGCTGTTAAGAGGGGGGAAAGCACAACAGTGGCAGATGGGCAAAAGAGGGGGTGAATCAGTTGCTTCTGATGGTTTAGGCTCTGACACTCCTGATGCTACCAGAGAGAAAAGTCAGCAGCTTCAAGAGTGGAAATGGGGTCGAGGGAAAGGGAGATTTTATGTGTGTATGTATATATGTGTGTGTATATATATATGTATATATATATAATCAGACATATATATATACACCACATATATGTTGGTTTTCCAAAATTATCTGAGTGGGTGCTTGAAGTAACAAAACCTTTAGTGTAATCCATGTCCTTGATATTTCAGCAGGGAATATGGTCTATGAAACCACCCTTTTCTACCTTCATAAGCCTCACCTAAGCATGGACTTTCTTTTCTGTTTTAATGTCTGTGTTTTGCTTTATTTAAAATCTGTGTTCCTGTGCACAAGACACAGCTTGCCAAGAGGCTGTATGGTTATCGGCAGCACAAAGTCTGTGAGAAGAAGCTAACTGGAACTGGTAATGACCCAGGTAATTCAGTCAAGAACATGGGTGGAGGTGGGAGGGAACGAGCTCATCTGTATAGTCTGGCTTAGGGTGGTGATGGAGCAAGAAGGTGGCTATTCATGTACAAAGATGTGCCCATTGACCCACGAATGGATTAATAAATTATGGTATGTGTACACCATGGAATATTACACAGCCTTAAAGAAAGATGGAGACTTTACCTCTTTCATGTTTACATGGATGGAGCTGGAAAATATCCTTCTTAGCAAAGTATCTCAAGAATGGAAGAAAAAGTATCCAATGTACTCAGACCTACTACGAAACTAATTTATAGCTTTCGTATGAAAGCTATATCCCAATTACAGCACAATAATATGGGGAAAGGGACAAGGCAGGGTAGGGTAGGGGGGATGGTTGGAGGGAGAGTAATTGGTGGGTCCACAACTACGGTGCATCTTAGAAGGCTACAGGTGAAACTTACTAAATGTAGAATATAAACGTCTGAACACAATGACTAAGAAAACACCATGAAAGCTATGTTAATCAGTTCGATGAAAATATTTCAAATTATATATAAAACCAACACATTGTACCCCATGATTGCATTAATGTACACAGCTATGATTTAATAAAAAAAAAAAATATGTACCCGGGTCCACTGTAATGCAGGCTGTAGTTGGTGTCTAAGTAGCCAGTCTGACAGGTGGGTTAAGGCAATGAGGGATCCAGGCGATAAATGTGCTCAGCATCAGGCAAATAGCAATCTGTCAGATTGGGTGGGTATCAGATCTACCCAAATGAACTACAGTCCCAACTTCTGAACAGTGTATTTTTCAACCTGTTTCCCACAGGCACACACCTGATGGATAAAGATGCTTGGCTCAAATCTCTAGTCCTCTGCTACGTGCTGTGTTATTTGGGGCATATTGCTTAATTCCATCATGCCTTTTTCCTGATCTATAAAATAGTACCTACTTCATAGCACTGATTAGGGTTAAATGAGATAGTGCATCTCAATGATTTACTCAGAGTCTGATGCATAAAATACTTAATACATTTCAGCTATTATTGTGATAGGAAGTATGTGTTATGGTTTATTCCACATTTTAGGAGCTTTTGTGACCTTTCCCAAGTAACATATCTTTACTGTGCCTTAGTTTCCCCAGAAATAAAATGGAGTTAAGAATAATATCACCATCATAACTTTCTTTGATAGTAAATTTAATCAATGCACATAAAATGTTTACTACAGTGTCTGGCACATAGTAAGTACTCAATAAATGTTAACTACTGTTCTTTGAGGTTACGTGTAATTCTTTTGTTTTTTTCCTTTACTTCCCCTTCCCCTTTCCTTTCCTTTCCTTTCCTTTCTTCTCTTCTCTTTTCCTTTCCTCCTATTCCCCTTCCCCCTCCCCTCCCCTCTCTTCCCTTCCCTTCCTTGATAGGGTCTGGCTCTATTGCCCAACCTGGAGTGCAGTGGCACTATCACAGTTCACTACAGCCTCAAACTCCTGTGCTCAAGTGATCTTCCTACTTCAGCCTCCCAAGTAGCTAGGACTATAAGTATACACCTCCACATTGGCTAATTTTAAAAATATTTTTTAGAGATTGGGTCTCACTATATTGCCCAGGCTGGTCTCAAACTCCTCATCTCAAGCAATCCTCTCACCTTGCCCTCCCAAAGTGCTGGGATTACAGGTATGAGCCACCATGCCCAGCCTCTAGGAACTCTTCATTGAGATATAATTGACATCCAATAAGCTTTTTACCTTAATTAAATCCCACATGAAAGTGTATAATTTGATAACACTTGGTATACATATACAGTCTTGTACAACCATCCACTTGATCAAGATAATGAACATATGGCGAGGCCCAGTGGCTCACACCTATAATCCTAGCACTCTAGGAGGCCAAGGTGGGTGGATGGTCTGAGCTCATGAGTTCCAGGCCAGCCTGAGCCAGAGTGAGACCTTGTCTCTAAAAAAAGATAGCTGGAGGCGGTGCCTGTGGCTCAAAGGAGTAGGGCGCCAGCCCCATATACTGGAGGTGGCAGGCTCAAACCCAGCCCTGGCCAAAACTGTAAAAAAAAAAAAAAAAAAAATAGCCAGGAATTGTGGTGGGTGTCTGTAGTCCCAGCTACTTGGGAGGCTGAGGCAAGAGAATCACTTAGGCCCAAGAGTTGGAGGTTGCTGTGAGCTGTGAAGCCGGGGCACTCCATCGAGGGTGACAAAGTGAGACTCTGTCTCAAAAAATAAAAAATAAAAAATGAACATATATATCCATCACCCCAAAAAAGTTTCCTCTTGCCCCTGTGTAAGTCCTCCCTCCTATCCCAGCTTTATTCCTAGGCAAATACTGATGTGTTTTCTGGAATCATATAGTATGTATTCCTTTTTTTCTGGTTTATTTCACTCAGCATAATTATTCTGAGCTTCATCTAAGCTGTTGCATTTTTACTGCTAAGTAGTGTTCCATTGTATAAATATGCCACAATTTGTTTATGCATTTACTCATTGATGAATATTTGGGTTTGGGGGATATTCTCCCCCCACAAAGTAAAAGAACAAAACAAATTGAACATTCATGAATAGGTCTTTCTGTATACATAGGCTTTCGTTTCTTTTGAGAAAATTCCTAGAAGTATAATGGCTGAGTCATATGGTAGGTGGATGTTTTAACTTTTTAAGGAACGGCCAAAATGTTTTCCAAAGGGTTTGTATCATTTAACATTACCACCAGCAATGTTTGAGAGTTCGAGTTGTTCTACATCTTTTTAAAAATTTTTAAAATTAATATGAAGGGACTCGGCGCCTGTGACTCAACGGGCTAAGGCGCCAGCCATGTACACCTGAGCTGGCGGGTTCGAATCCAGCCCAGGCCCGCCAAACAACAATGACGGCTGCAACCAAAAAATGGCCGGGCGTTGTGGCAGACGTCTGTAGTCCCAGCTGCTTGGGAGGCGGAGGCAGAAGACTCGCTTGAGCCCAGGAATTGGAGGTTGCTGTGAGCTGAGATGCCACGGCATCTATCCAGGGTAACAGCTTGAGGCTCTGTCTCAAAAAAAAAAAAAAAAAAAATTAATATGAGGGTACAATTAGGTTACAATGTTCACGTTTGTTAGGTAAGGTCCCTGTTGTAGTTGTGTCCCACACCCAGGAGGTGTGACATAGACCCTTACATTGTGCCCATTAGATAGGAGTGCACCAATCCCCTCCCTCCTTCCCCTATGTACTCCTCTTGCCCCAACTTAAATTAAGTTTTTCTCTTGCATGGCCATGTATTAGTTCCATTTTAATAATATTGATTCTTTCCAGCCAAGAGCATGGTACGTTCTTCCATTAGTTTCTTACTGGCTTCATATTAGTATTGAGTACATTGGATACTTGCTTTTCCATTCTTGTGGTACTTTACTAAAGAGAATGTGTTTCAACTCCATCCAGGTTAATAAAAAATATGTAAAGTCTCCATACTTTTTATGGCTGAATAGTATTCCATGGTATACATATACCACAGTTTATTAATCCATTCCGGGGTTGATGGGCTCTTAGGTTGTTTCCACATCTTGGTTATTGTAAATTGAGCTGCAATAAATAATCTAGTGCAAATGTTCTTAAGATTAAATGATTCTTTTTCTTCTGAGTATATGCTTAATAATAAGATAACAGGATCAAATGGAAGGTTTGCTTTGAATTCCTTGAGGATTCTCCATACTTCTTTCCAAAGGGGAGTATTAGTTGTGTTTTTTCGTTTTTTTTTTTTTTTGTAGAGGCAGAGTCTCACTTTGTCGCCCTTGGTAAAGTGCCGTGGCATCACACAGTTCACCACAACCACCAACTCCCGGGCTTAGGCGATTCTCTTGCCTCAGCCTCCGGAGTAGCTGGGACTACAGGCACCCGCCACAATGGCCAGGCTATTTTTCTGTTTTGCAGTTCGGCCGAGGCCGGGTTTGAACCTGCCACCTTCGGTATATGGGTCCGGTGCCTTACTCGATGAGCCACAGGGGAATCCAACAAACAGTATAAAAGCATTCCCTTCTTTCTACATCTATGCCAGCATCTGCAGCTTTGGGACTTGGTGATGTGTGTTAATCTTACTGGGGTTAGGTGATATCTCAGGGTTTTGATTTGTATTTCTCTGATGATTAGGAACAATGAGCATTTTTTTCATGTGTTTGTTGGCTATTCCTCTGTTGTCTTTACAGAAGATTCTATTCATATCTCTTGCCCAGTGATAGATAAGATTGTTTGCTCCTTTTTTGGTGTTAATTAATTTGAGTTCTCTGTAGATCCTAGTTATCAGCCCCTTTTCAGATTTATAGCATGCAAATAGCTTTTCCCATTCTGAAGGTTGTCTATTTGCTTCAGTTGTCATCTCCTTAGCTGTACAGAAGCTTTTTACCTAAATTAAGTCCCATTTATTTATTTTTATTATTGAGATTGCCAATGAAGTCTTCTTCATAAATTCTCTCCCCAGGCTGACACCATCAAGGGTTTTTCCCATACTTTCTTCAAGGATTTTTATAATTTCAGGTCTTACATTTAAATCTTTTCTCTGTCATGAGTCAATTTTTGTAAATGGTAAAAGGTGCAGGTCCAGTTTCAGTCTTTTACATGTGGTTATCCAGTTCTCCCACCAGCATTTATTGATTAGGGATTCTGTTCCCCAGTGTATGCTTTTGTTTGGTTTATGGAAGATCAGATGGAGATAAGAAACTGGTTTCTTCTCTAGGTTTTCTATTCTGTTACATGTATCTATGTCTCTATTTTTGTGCCAATACCTTGCTCTTTTGATCAATGTGAATTTGTAATATAACCTGAAGTCTGATAGAGTGATGCCTCCAGATTTGTTTTTTGTTTTGTGTTGAGACAGACTGTCACCATGTCGCCCTGGATAGAGTGCCATGGCGTCACAGCTCACAGCAACCTCAAACTCTTGGGCTTAAGCGATTCTCTTGCCTCAGCCTCCCAAGTAGCTAGGACTGCAGGCACCTGCCACAACACCAGGCTATTTTTTGTTGCAGTTGTCATTGTTGGTTAGCTGGCCCAGGCTGGGTTCGAACCTGCCAGCCTCATTGTATGTGGCTGGTGCCGCAACCACTGTGCTACGAGTGCCTCCAGATTTGTTTTTATTACTAAGAATTGCCTCTGCCATATGGGTTGTTTTCTGGTTCCATACAAAATGAGAAGTTATTTTTTGACTTCTTCAAAGTATAATGTTGGTATTTTAATGGATATTGTATTAAATCTGTTGATTGCTTGGGTGGTATAGACATTTTAACAATATTGATTCTTTCCAGCCAAGAGCATGGTATGTTCTTCCATTTGTTAATGTCTTCTGTTATTTCTTTTCTTAGCGTTTCATAATTCTCTTTGTAAAGATCCTTCACCTCCTTTGTTAGATATATTCCTGGGTATTTTATTTTTTTTGATGCTACTATGAAGGGTATTCTGTCCTTGATTTGCTTCTCGACTTGACTGCTATTGGTGTATAAATGGCTACTGATTTGTGGATATTGATTTTATACCCTAAAATGTTAATGTTGATTTTATACCCTAAAATGTTACTGTATTTCTTGATATAATAATATTGATTTTATACCCTAAAATGTTACTGTATTTCTTGAACCATACCATGTTCTCTAAGTATAAAATCATATCATTGGCAAAGAGAGTGTGACCTCCTCTGCCCCGATATGGATGCCTTTAATATCTTTCTCTTGCCTGATTGTATTGGCTAGAACCTCCAGAACTATGTTGAATAGTAGTGACGATAGTGGACATCCTTGTCTGGTTCCAGTTCCAAGCGGACATTTTCAGTTTTACTCCATTCAGTATGATATTGGCTGTGGGTTTGCATTGATGACTTCAATCAGTTTAAGAAATGTGCCATCTATGCCTATTTTCTTGAGTGTTCTTGTTAGAAAAGAATGCTGAATTTTTTCAAAGGCTTTTTCTGCATCTATTGAGAGAATCACATGGTCTTTGTTTTTGCTTCTATTTATGCAGTGAATTACATTTATGGATTTGCGTATTCTAAACCAACCTTGCATCCATTCCTAGGATAAAGCCTACTTGATCGTGATATATAATTTTTTTAATGAGTAGCTTTATTCTATTTGCTAGGATTTTATTGAGTATTTTTCATCAATATTCATTAGTGAAATTGGTTGTTGTACATCTTTGCAAACACTTGTTAAAACCCTTTCTTTTTAATTTTAGCCTTTCTAATAGATGTGTGGTGGTATTTCACTGTGGTGTTAATTTGTATTTCTATAATGACTAATGATGTTGAACATCTTTTCACATTTATTTGCTATCCAAATATCTTTTGTGAAGTGTTTGTTCAAATATTTTGACTATTTTAAAAATTGGGTTGATGGTTTTCTAATTATTGAATTTTGAGATTCTCTTTTGTATATTTTGAATGTAAGTCCTTTATCAGATATATGCTTTACAAATATTTCCTACTAGTCTGTGGCTTGCCTTATTCTCTTAGCAACGTCTTTTGCAAAGCACAGGTTTTTTTTTCTTTTTAACTTTGATGAAGTCCAATTTATTGGACTATACCTTGGGTATGATGTCTAAGAAATCTTTGTCTTCTAACCCAAACCTCTACTTCCCACCTCAGCTCTGTCCTTGGCAAACAGTGATCTGCATTCTGTCACTATAGATTAGTTATCTAGCATATGATATAGTTTTGCATAAATGAAACCATATAGTATATAGCCTTTTTATCGCCTATTTTTTCTTCTAGAAGTTTTATAGTTTTAGCTTGTTGCACTTAGGTCTATGATTCCTTGTGAGTTAATTTTGTAATGGTGCAAGGTATGGGTTGAAATTTTGTTTCTTTTTTTGCATATAGATATCTAATTGTTTTACCACCATTTGTTTTAAAAAAGAAATCCCATCTTTTCTTCACCTTTGTGCTCTTTCTATCTATCCCACATCTTTTTATTTTTTTAATTTTCAATTTTTTTTATTTTCTTTTTCCTTTTAATATATATATATATATTTCTGAGACAGAGTCTTACTCTGTCAACTGGGTAGAGTGCCCTGGCATCATAGCTCACAGCAATCTCAAAATCTTGGGCGCAAGAGATCCTCTTGTCTCAGCCTCTGGAGTAGCTGGGACTACAGTTGCCCAGCACAATGCCTAGGTCGTTTTTCTATTTTTAGTAGAGATGGGTCTGGCTTTTGCTCTGGCTGGTCTACATCTCCTGAGCTCAAGCAATCCACCCTCCGCAGCCTCCCAGAGTGCTAGGATTACAGGTGTGGGCCACTGCGTCTGGCCTATCCTGATTCTTTTTAAAAGATCAGTTGCCCATATATGTGTAGGTTTATTTGTGGACTCTATTCTATTCCATTGATCTATTATTTGTATACCTTTAGGTCATTACCATATTGTTTTGATTACTGTAATATAATAAGTTTTGAAATTAAGTTGATGTTAGTTTTCCAACTTTTGCTCTCCTCTTTCAAAGTTATTTGCATTACTATGTGAATTTAAAAATCAGCTCATCAACTTCTACTAAGGGAAAAAACCCATTTACTGGGGCTTTGACTAGAAATGTGTTGATTTCGTAGATTAATTTGAGAAGAACTGGCATTCTTACAAAATTTAGTCCTTTAATCCATGAAAAAGGTATTTACTTACTTATTTTGGTTTTTCTAACTTCTCTCAGCAATGTTTTCCGTTTTCAGTTTAAAGATTTCTCTTTTTATCATATTTATTCCTAAATATTTCAAATTCGTGATACTTTTGTAAATGGTATTTTAAAACTTTTTTTTTTTTTTTTTGAGATAGAGCCTCAAGCTGTCACCCTGGGTAGAGTGTGGTGGCATCACAGCTCACAGCAACCTCCAACTCCTGGGCTCAAGTGATTCTCCTGCCTCCACCTCCCAAGTAGCTGGGACTACAGGTGCCTGCCACAATGCCCAGCTATTTTTTTTTTTTTTTGGTTGCAGCTGTCATTGTTGTTTGGCGGGCCTGGGCTGGATTCAAACCCACTAGCTCAGGTGTATGTGGCTGGCACCTTAGACACTTGAACCATAGGCGCCGAGCCTTTAAAACATTTTGTATGCAAAATTTTAATGTATTTCTGTACATTATCAGTGTTTATTGCCCACACATGGAAATACATTTGATTTTCACGTATTGATTTTGAATCTTACAACTTAGCTAAACTCACTTATCAATTCCAGTAGCTTGTTTGTAGATACTATTGGATTTTCAACATAGATAATCATATCTTCTGCACAAAAAGACAGTTTTACTTCAAACTTTGCTATCTGGATGCATTTATTTTTTTCTGTGTGTGTTCATATGTTTGTGCTGGATAGCACAAGCTAGAACTACCAATCAAAATGTTAAATAGAAGTGACTAGAGAGTGCTGATTTTGTCAACTTCCTAAGTTCAAAATTTAATACAAACTACAGTAATCAAGACTGGGTGATACTGTCATAGAGATAAACCATAAATAAAACAATCACTTTTGATCAACTGACTTTTGTTTTTTTTGCAGTTTTTGGCTGGGGCTGGGTTTGAACCTGCCACCTCCGGTATATGGGGCTGGCGCCCTACTCCTTTGAGCCACAGGCGCTGCCCTTGATCAACTGACTTTTGCTAAGGGAAATGTTCAATGGTAAATAGTAATCTTTTCAACAAATACTGCTGAGTCAACTGGTATACACATGAAAAAGTGTCACGATAGACTCTTACAAATACAAAAAAGTAACTCAAAATAGATCAAATACCTAAACAGAAAAGCTAAATATATAAAACGCTTAAAAGAAAATATAGGTGTAATATCCCTGACATTGGTTTCTTATGTATAACACCCAAGGTAACAAGTAACAAAAAAAGATAAATTGAATTTCATCAGAATCAAACACTTTTGTGCTTTAGTGGATACCATCAAGAAAGGAAAAAGAGGGCGGCACCTGTGGCTCAAAGGAGTACCAAGCTGGCCCCACATGCCTGAGGTAGCGGGTTCAACTCTAGCCCCGGCCAAAAATTGCAAGAAAAAGGATAAATAAATAAATAAATTGAAAATAAAAAATGAAAAATAAAACATAAAGGAAAAAGAGAAGCCACAGAAAATATTTGCAAATCATATATATGATAAGGGTCTAATGCCCAGAATATATAAAAGATGCTTACAAATCAGCAATAAAAATCATAAAAGGACAAATAATCCAGTGCAAAAAAGGGAAAAAGTTTGAATAGACATTTCTGAATAGGAGATACAAAACTGACCAAGAAACACATGAAAAGATGACCAACATCATTAGTCATAAGGGAAATGCAAATCAAAACCATAATGAGGTACCACTCCACACCCACTATGATAGCTATAACCAAGAAGATGGGAAATACCAAGTTTTGGAAAAATGGTGTGGAGAAATTGGATTCCTCGTAGTTAGTGGGAACATAAAACGGTACAGCTACTTTGGAAAATGTTTAGGCAGTTTTTTAAAAAGTTAAACATAGAGTTGCCGTATGACCCAGCAATTCCACCCTTAGTTAAATATATGGGTCATTATGAACGTTTTGAGATACACAAAAATCAAGAAACATAAAAGCTGAGCAGACTGAAACAAATGAAGCCCTCTCAGCAACACTACTAAGCCAAGCAAGTTGATTGATACTTTTATGGGTGAATCAGAAAGGATTCTATCAACTGTATTTCTTGGAAGTGAAATAATGTATCACAACACAGTCTGTCTCAAGACTTTAGTAGTGATCCATGTACTCAAGAAAATAAAAAAATATATGTCATTGCAAGGATGCAATAGTATTGGAAGTCTTATCCAGAGAAATCAGGCAAGAGAAAAGTAAAGGCATTCAAATTGGAAAAGAGGAAGTCAAATTATCTCTGTTTGCTGGTGATATGATCTTGTACCTAGAAAATCCTGAAGACTCCTCGAAAAGATTACTAGAATTGATAAATGAATTCAGTAAACTCTCACGTTACAAAATCAATGTACACAAATCCGTAGCATTTTGATTTGACTCACAAGCAAGTTGTGAGTCAAATCAAGAACTTGATCCAATTTACAATAGCTGCCTCCAAACCAACCTTGTAACATACTTACCAAGGAGATGAAAGATCTCTATAAGGAGAACAACAGAAGACTGATGAAAGAAATCATAGATGACACGAACAAATGGAAACAACCCATGCTCATGAATTGGAAGAATCAATATTGTTAAAATGTCCACACTGCCCAAAGTAATCTACAGATTAAATGCAACTGACTGATCTTTGAAAAATCAGGAAAGGACACCCTATTTATTTATTTATTTATTTATTTATTTATTTATTTATTTATTTTGAGACAGAGCCTCAAGCTGTCACCCTGGATAGAGTGTCATGGCTTTACAGCTCACAGCAACCTCCAATTCCTGGGCTCAAGTGAGTCTCCTGCCTCCGCCTCCCAAGTAGCTGGGACTACAGGCGCCCGCCACAATGCCAGGCCATTTTTTGGTTGCAGCCATCATTGTTGTTTGGCCGGCCCGGGCTGGATTCAAACCCGCCAGCTCAGGTGTACGTGGCCAGCGCCGTAGCCCATTGAGCCACAGGCGCTGAGCCAGGACACCCTATTTAATGAATAGTGCTGGGGTATTTGGACAGCTTCATTGCCAAGGAATGAAACTGGATCCCTATCTGTCACCATGCACACAAATTAACTCAAGATGGATTAAAGATTTAAACGTAAGACCTGAAACCATAAAAATACTAGACCTGAACATAGGAAAAACTGTCCTCAACATTGGCCTTGGTAAAGAATTTATGACTGGCTGGGCTTAGTGTCTCACTCCTGTAATCCTAGCATTCTGGGAGGCTGAGGTGGGAGGATTGCTTGAGCTCATGAGTTTGAGAGCAACCTGAGCAAAAACGAGACTCCATCTCTACTAAAAATAGAAAAAAAAAGTGAGGCAAGAGGATCACTCTAGCCCAAGAGTTGGAGGTTGTTGTGAGCTATGATGCCATGGCACTCTACCCAGGGTGACAGCTTGAGATTCTGTCTCAAAAAGAAAAAAAAAAAACCAACAGACCTCAAAAGCAAATATGACAAAAACAAAAATAAATACATGGGATTTAACTAAAGTGAAAGCTTCTGTGCAGCAAAAGAAATAATCAAAGTAATGCAAATTAAAACCACAATGAGAGATGCCACCTTACCCCGTCCGAATGGTCATTATTAAAAAGTCAAAAAACAATAGATGCTAGTGATGATACAGTGAAAAGGAAACGCTTATACACTGTTGGCAGAATGTAAATTGGTACAACCTGTATGGAAAACAATATGGAGAACTTTCAAAGCACTAAAACTAGATCTACGGATCCAGCAATCCCACTACTGGGGATCTACCCAAAGGAAAAAAAATCATTTTATAAAAAAGACACCTGTACTCATATGTTTATCACAGTACCATTCATAATTGCAAAGATATAGAACCAATCTAAGTGCCCATCAGCTGTTGAATGGGTACGAAAAAAGGGATATGTCTCGGTTATGGAATACTACTCAGCCAGGAAAAAGAATGAAATCATGTCTTTTACAGTAACTTGGATGGAACTGAAGGCCATTATCCTAAGTAAAGTAACTCAGGAACAAAAAACCAACACCACATGTTCTTACTTGTAAGTGGGAGCTAAGTAATGTGTATGCATGGCCATAGAGAGTGAAATATTATAGCGAGTGAAATATTAGACACCAGAAACTCAGAAGGGAGAGGAATGAAATATTACCAGTTGTGTACAATATACACTATTCAGGTGATGGGTACAATGAAAGGCTACACTCTCCATTATATAATTCATTCATGTAACAAAAAACCATGTGTATCCCCGCAAATCTACTAAAATAAAATTTCAAAAAGAAAATAGTATATATCATTCCAAAAACTTGTATCTGGACCAGGCTTTTAATCCTAGCACTCTGGGAGGCCAAGGCGGGTGGACTGTTTGAGCTTAGGAGTTCAAGAGGAAGACCAGTTTGAGCAATAAAAAACTACTAAAAACAGAGAAAAACTAGCCGGACATCATTGTGAGTGCCTGTAGTGTAGCTCGGGCAGCTGGGGCAAGAGGATTGCTTGTGTCTAAGAATTTAAGGTTGCTGAGAGCTATGACGCCATAGCACTCTACCCAAGGCAACAGAGTAAGATTCTGTCTCAAAACAACAACAAAAAAACAAAAAGCAATTTGTACCTCAATATTCATGACACAATTATTCATAATATCCAAAAGATGGGAAAATACCAAATGCCATCAACTTATGAATTAACAAAATGTGTTACATCCATACAAGGGAATATTATCTGTCCATAAAGAAAGAAAAACTGGGCTCGGCATCTGTAGCTCAGCAGCTAGAGCACCAGCCACATACACCAGAGCTGGCAGGCTCAAACCCAGCCTGGGTCTGCCAAACAACAAGGACAACTTCAACAACAGCAACAAAAATAGCCAGGCGGGGCGGCACTTGTGGCTCAAAGGAGTAAGGCGCCGGCCCCATATGCCAGAGGTGGCGGGTTCAAACCCAGCCCCGGCCAAAAACTGCAAAAAAAAAAAAAAAAAAAAAAAATCAAAAATAGCCAGGCGTTGTGGCGGACGCCTGTAGTCTCAGCCACTTGGGAGGCTAAGGCAAGAGAATTGCTTAAGTCCAAGAGTTGGAGGTTGCTGTGAGCTGTGACACCACTACCACAGCACTCTACTGAAGGTGACGAAGTGAGACTCTGTCTCAAAAAAAAAGAAAAGAAAAGAAAAGAAAAGAAAATCTGATTCATGTTACAGCATGGATGAACCTTGAAAACATTATGCTAAGTGAAAGAAGGGAGTCACAAAAAGCCACATATTTTATGGTTTCATTTACATGAAATGTCTAAAACAGGCATTCATAGAAACAAAAAAGATTAGTGATTCCCAGAGAGTTGAGGAAAGGTGAATGGGAAGTGACTACTAATAGGCTTATTTTTAAGATAATGGAAAATATTTCGGAACTATAGAGTGGTGATGTTTGTATAACTTTGTGAATATACTCAGAACCACTGAATTGCACACTTTGAAAGGGTTATGGTATGTGAATTATATCTCAATTTTAAAAAGAATGTATCATTAACAGCCATGGAAAACAGAGATAGTGTTTCCCTCCAGAGCTTACTGCCATTGCAAATGATAAATTCAGGATTTCTCTATTATAATGTATGATATCTTCTGGCTTTCTTTGTATTACACTTTAGGAAATGGGCTCAGGGAACTGGTACAAATGCTGATACTCTGGCTACTGCTATTGCTGATGTTAATAAACCTCCCATTGTTTCTGACCTTGGAGTTTTGTGTATTCTTCCAGTATCTATAAAACTATGACTGATTAACTTGTTAACTTGTGCTCAGTGTAACATCTCTGACCCTTCAAAGTTCCTAACGAGGACTGTAAAAATAATCTAGTTCAACTTGCTTGTTTTACATATTTCAAAACTGAATCACATAGTTTTATATTTTATTTCAAAAAAACTGAGAAAGAAGAAATCTACAGGAAGCAAAAAGTTGGTTACTTTATGAAATGGGTTTATCAACCCTTGACAACTTGGTCCCTAAGATGTTAGCATTTGTCATACCATTTCTCTTTATTTGTTATACTCATACTAGAGTATTTGAATACACAGCTCCAAAGAAGATTCTCTGGCTTTTTCTTGGTGGCATTTGCTAACTTTCCACTTCTAATAGCATTTTTGAAGGACTCAAGAGAAAAGATCTAAAATGAAGAATTGCTGGTGTATGTAGAAATTTTTCATCAATTTATCCTTGGTAATCAGGAAAAATGGTGGTATTATGGAAAATAATTTAGAATGGACTGAATGCTTCTTAAGTGTATCATAATTTCAGAGTAACTTTTGTATGGTACACATCTGCTATCTAAGTGGTACAGTATTTCATAATGAATTAGATTATCTCACCACCTTTTTACTCTCATATTACTAGAAATTGTTCTACTTCTTGGTAAACAACATATAGTTTTTATAACTGTCCTAGGATTTCTGAGTTCTTATAAATAGCCTTGTGTTTAATGATGGCTTAGCTTATAGTATCCTATCAAGATTGATTTTTACTTTGGGTAATATAGTCTGCAAGGTCATGACCATTTTATTATGACAAAAAATTAACGTATTTCTACTGAATTTTGTGACAAATATAAACACAGCATTTTACAAAGCTTTAAAAAAAATGCCAATATAAGGCTCGGTGCCTGTAGCACAATGGTTATGGCACCAGCCCAATACAGCAAGGATGGTGTGTTCGAACCCGGCCGGGGCCAGCTAAACAACAATTACAACTACAACAAAAAATAGCCGGGTGTTGTGGTGGGCGCCTGTAGTCCCAGCTGCTTGGGAGGCTGAGGCAAGAGAATTGCTTAAGCCCAATAGTTTGAGGTTGCTGTGAGCTGTGACATCATAGCACTCTACCGAGGGTGACATAGTAAGACTCGGTCTCAAAAAAAAAAAAAAATCTACATCAAATAAGTTTTAAAACTGTAGGCAAAAAACTAAACAGATATAAAAACTAAATGGAATAAATTAAGTCTTAAAAAGCAGTAAGCTCTAATACTTTATGCAGTGATGTGATGTTAATTAGGCAGTATTCTGGTGTTTAATGTATTTCTTTACCTTGTTTGAGTCACCATGGGTCTAGCGAAATTTGCTCCTTCAACATTGTATTTCCTCTTTGATGATATTTAGTACATTTTAGTACCTGCTTATTTGTATTATTTCCCTCCTCTTTATTGCAAACTCTCAAACGTGAGAAATTTATTTCCTTTAGTGTCTGGAACAGAGTCGGTATTCAGCAAATGGATGTAGACTCCCCAGGTGGATAAGATGTTTAGAAAGGTAAGTTATAGTCAACCAAATTTTTGCCATAAATTCAATTTTTAAATTTATATTTGATGATACATATTTATAGATAACTTTCTTTCTTTAATGTATGTGGAAACCTGAAATAATGACTTGTCATGAGCTGAATTGTGCCACTCCAAATTTATATGTTGAAGCCTACTCCACGGTAACTCAGAATGTGACTGTATTTGGAGATAGGGCCTTTAACAAGGTAGTTAAGTTAAAATGGGGTCACTAGGGTGGGCATTAATCCTCCATGACTGGTGTTCCCACAAGAAGATGCAGTAGGACACAGATATACAGAGGAAAGACTCAGTGAAGATGGCTGTCTCCAAGCTAAGGAGAGAAGCCTCAGAAGAAACCAACCCTGCAGACAAGTGGACCCAAGGAAAAAAAATTTCTGTTGTTTAAGTCACCCAATCTGTGGTACTTTGTTAAGGCAGCCCTAGCCAGCTAATACAATAGCTGGCAAACTGGTAAAATCACTAAAAGTTTGTTTTAGTAAGTATAGGATTAAAAAAAAAAAAAAACTCATGGTCATGTGGGAGCCTCTTCCCCTATACAGAAAATATAACTCTATAGTGACCCAGTATTTCTTTTCTTTAGCATCTTTCCTTAACACAAATTTGCACATATGCTGACAGTTCCTCATTCTCTGGTTCTCATTCTAGGTTTCATGTTTTTTGTTGTTTTTTTTTAACAACATAATCCCTCAGCTCCTGAGTAGAATCACTGTAGAAATGGTAGTTTCTTTCCTTTTTACACCTTTTAGACTTTTTAATTTCTGGTTAACTAGGGACAATCTTCTGCTTTGCAAGCATTATTAACTTACTAGTACAATATGTGGGCCAGGAAGTTTATCTTAGGAAACTATAAATGGTAAACAGAATTAGTGGATACACAAAGAGAAGGGCTCATTGTCTTATGAAACCTTTTCAATCCCTTCACATTTAATTTTGAAATCAGATTGATTTAATTTTATAATAGGAAAGGGCCTGGTAGTCTTTTCAAAAGAGGCCATTATTGTTTATGATTTTTTTTCTACAAAGGTTACAAACAATGAATAGGAATATTCATAGCTTTTCTGAAAACAAAGTAATATGTTACACTCTTGAAGTTAGATAGCTTATTTCTAACAAGTTATATCCAACTCTAGGAAGCCATGTAGATAAGATGCTTCAACATAATAACAAAACACATTAGCAGGTTTCTCAGAAGTATACTTCTAGCCATAGTAGAGTTTTCATAGGTCATCAAATTTAGTTTGAGAGTATAACCTTGGATTGTACAGAGATACAATGAGTTAATTCTCATGAGCAATCTAGTTCATGATGTACTTCAAATAATACATTTCTAAACTTATTGTTATCTATCTTTTTTAATGAATACATAGATGGAAACATTTTCTGACTTAACAATAGACAATGAGTTGATTTGAAATTTTTTCTTTTTAGTATAAAAATTATGAGAAACTAAACATTTTATTCCCAAAATTATCGATAAAATAAAATACTAAACATTTAGTGCCAGATAACCAACTGAAAAATGAAAAGAAAATCGGGGTAATTCATGGATGTGTCATTCTTTTTGTTATTTTAATGATGACATTCAATCAACCAAACCAGTTACCAATTTCTTTTTCATCAAGGTTGACTGCCTAGTTGACTTGAAACCACCTCAGAAGAAGTCTTACCTTGTTCATTTTTCCTTTTTTTTTTTTTTGAGACTGAGCCTCAAGCTGTCACCCTGGATAGAGTGCTGTGGCATCACAGCTCACAGCAACCTCCAATTCCTGGGCTCAAGCAAGTCTCTTGCCTCTGCCTCCCAAGTAGCTGGGACTACAGGCACCCGCCACAACGCCTGGCCATT
>CAUYRH010083847.1:0-19684 GCA_963574655.1 Perodicticus potto | reverse complement strand
GCTACTTGGGAGGCAGAGGCAAGAGACTCGCTTGAGCCCAGGAACTGGAGGTTGCTGTGAGCTGTGATGCCACAGCACTCCTTCCAGGGTGGCAGCTTGAGGCTCGGTCTCAAAAAAAAAAAAAAAAATTTCTCACTATGGATTGTAGCTAAAAAAGCTCAAAAAACCAAAAATAATATTTTTCTTGACTTGCTAGTTTCTTCACAAGTGTCCCCTGTGCATGAATTGACATCTGTCTTCAGTCAAGGACCTTTTCTCACAGTCTTCTAGTAAAATGAAATTGAATACCAATAGCCTATTTGTATGAGAATATACACTTATTAAAAAAATGACTACAGAAATAGAAGATACCTACCCAAATGATAGTGATACATATTTCTGAATGTGCCATAACATTTGTTTTTTTTTAATTTTTCTGTACTATATAAAAGCTCTACAGTGAATTTCTTATTTTTCAAATAAGAAAACACACACATGCACATTAGAAATTTCTACTATCATTTTAAAAAGCTGTTTCTGATGGATGACTGATGGAACACACAGGTTTTAGCGGGTTCAAAAGTAAGCACAGTATTTGAAAGAGAAAGGAATAGCAGATTAAAGAAAAACTGGAATATGTTTTAGTTTTGTTTTCAAATAAACTTTGTTGGTTTATGGGCTAAACCAGGGAAAAGTTCAAGATTGTGAAGAAAGTGACTCTCAAAAGAAACCTTTTGAAGTGCTTTTTGAGTCTGTGTCTATAATGCCCTGAACATGCCCAAGTTCATCTGAAGCAATCTTTGAAGCTGGCTGCTGTAGGCCAGTGGTTAGCAAGCTGACCCCACATACCCTCAGACCCTCGGAGGCAAGTTCAATCCTTGCCTGGGCCTTATAAATAAACAAAAAAAAAAAAAAAGAAAAGAAAAGAAAAGAAAAGAAAAAGTTGAAGTAATCTTTGAAATAAGGACATTTCTTGGTAACATATGTATATCTTAAAAAATGTTATTTTGAAAATTTATGCTCTTTTAAATTTTAAATTGTACATTATTGTTAAAATGTGTTATTCATCATTGATAACCACATTATCTAAGTCACTAGAAACATAAATATATAGAGAATTGCTAAAATGAAAACAACGCCCTACAAGCCTTGCTGCTACTCTTCCCAGTCACAGCAAACTGCAGTAGATCACCGAGGAGGTCAGGAGCTTTAAACGAATTTCCAGGAATTCAAAGGCTTATGGCAAACTCCAGACTTAAGTATGTGGTACCATACAAGTCACAAATTATTTATGGGCTATAATATGCGATAAATTGTTTGCAAGTATTTATAAACTATTCACAAGGCACACTAACCTTTTGAAATGACTTACCATGTAACAGAATACGTAAAATGATGATGGATAACAAACAAATCCCTCATAAAATATTTACAATGTTTCAGTTTCAGTAATATTAATTAGTGTACTCATCATTTCAAGGAACTGGTAAGTGATTTACAAGTTAGTTGTCAGTGAGACGGGTGAGATTCTATACCTGGATGCAAATATATTCCAGGAGAGCATGAGGGGAGCCACTCTTTTCAGGCGTCCTCAAACTTTTTAAACAGGGGGCCAATTCACTGTCCCTCAGACCGTTGGAGGGCCGGACTATAGTTTAAAAAAAAAGTATGAACAAATTCGTATGCACACTGCACATATCTTATTTTGAAGTAAAAAATGAAACGGGAACAAATACAATTCACACCAATGCTTGAGGACCCCTGCTTTAGATCTTCTCCCTTAGTTTTCAGTTAGAGATTAAGTGCAACTGTTATAAATTTGAGCAATAGAAGGATCACTAATTTGTGAGAATTAGTCAGATGGTCACAATTTGGTAAATGGATCACAACTGAGAAGTCATAACCCAAATCACATTAGATTATAACAATACAACTTAATTTCTACCTTTTCTTTCTTTTGTTTTCTCTTTATTTCTTTCTCTCTTCTCTCTTTCCCTCCTTTCTTCTTTCCTTCCTACCTTCTTTCCTTCCTTCCTTCCTTCCTTCTTTCCTTCCTTCCTTCCTTCCTTCCTTCCTTCCTTCCTTCCTTCCTTCCTTCCTTCCTTCTTTTCTTTCATACATAGAGTTTCATTCATTTTGTCATCCTGGCTAGAGTGCAGTGGCATCATCATAGCTCACTGCAACCAAAGTCCTGAGGACAAGTGATCACCTGCCTCAGCCTCCCCAGTAGTGGAAACTATGGGTGCAACCACCATGCCTGGCTAGCTTTTATCTGTTTTGTTTGTTTGTTTTTGTAGAGATGAGGTCTCACTCTTGCTTAGGCTAGTCTCTTACCTTTGAGGTCAAGTAGTCCTCCCAACTTGGCCTCCCAGTGTTAAATTCCAGCTTTTGTTATAGGTTCAGAATAGCTCTGCTGGGATTCTGCTTCCTTTGAGAGACAATTCTTCATGGTTCTCTCATTTTTACACACGTCTTGTGAGCAGAGGCATGGCTGGATTGCACTTGGATTATCTTCTAGTAATGTATGTACAATGAGCAGCTTTGGAAAATAGAGATAGTATTTCCCTCTGAAGCCAAGGGCAGGTATGTTTACTCTCCAGTAAAATAGATACTTTCTCCTGAGACAAGGTCATTCAGGGTTGTTTTAATCCATTATAAAAGACCAGGGTTTCCTAATTCAGGGTTTCCACACACAACGTCCTCGGCTTGAGCTCTGTCATATCTCTGCCACGGGGCTTGTGGAACAAGGTGAACTGTCTTGAAATGTGAAGCCCGTGCTGCTTGCCTGTGCTGTGAATAATAATATTTTTTGTCTGACCCAGGAGATTCATACCATCAGCTATACAGCAGTGTGAAGAGGCATTATGATTACCTCGCAGTTGGGTAAATCTCAGACAATTCTTCATAGTTCTGTGTTGTTTTACTCCAGGAACTAGGATGCTAGAGTGGCCTCCCTTTGGAATGTTACCAGAAAGCAAAATGACTAGTGAAATTACTTTCAAATCTTCTGCCTGGAAGGAGAAACACTATTCTTTTCACATTTTATTGCCTAAAGCAGAGTTTGACAACTTTGGCACTATTGGCATTTGGGGCTAGACAGTTCTTTGTGATAAGCTATTGCCCACCACAGAATATTTGAGCAGCACCCTTGACCTCTATCCACAGAGAACAGGTAACACTCCATTTACCTAGTTCTGACAATGAAAAATGTCTTCAAATATTGGCAAATGTCCTTTTGATGGCAAAATTGCTCCTGGTTGGGAACTGCTGGCCTAAAGCAAGTCTACAAGTCTCATGGCAGAGCTGATTGTTGGAGGATGAAGATACATAATCTCCCTCTTGGGAAGGGCATTGCATGAAGATCCACCTCTTATGGATAACAAGGGATCACTTATGCTATGAATTGTACGTATGAGTAAAGGATGCTTGGTTCTGTCTCTGGCTAACTCAACACATACGTGTGAGTTCTGTGGAAAAGATATACTTCTTGTCTCAATAGCTTTCACTACAAACATTGTGGACACTGCTAAAATTTCTTGTCAGTGAAATAAAATTGCAAAGTTTCTGCACCATCGTCATGTGTTTTATTCTGAGTTGAAGAATATAAAATTCACTCATACTTTTTTGTTTCCTTTGACTTTCATGGTAAGACAGCCATACACATTCTTCAGTGAGGAGGACCAAATAGAAAATGACCTCTTACCTTTGAGGTCAAGTTTCAAAGAAATAGGGAAAAATGTGAGGAATTGGAGCCATTGTCTCACCAGGAAAAATGGAAATACAGAATTAACTGATAAGATTTAGGGAGGAAAGTTTTTTGATAATCAAATATACATATAATCAAAAGTTGATTTACCTAGAAAATAGATAGAGATGAATTTTCCAAGAAGCTAAGTGGACCATAAGCTCAAACATTCCATATCTTCGTGGTTCTCCTTAAGGCGCTATAAAAATGTGCCCACATGATCATTAATTCCCGGTAAATTTGCAAAAATAGCTAAGTAGGATCACAGTACTTTTCTGTATGACTATCCCTTCATTAGCCTTCCTCTCTCTCTTTCTAATGGAGTGGCCAGTAGAAATTGGATGTCATAAAGTGTTAATGTAAGGAGCAATGGCTAGAAATCAGAAATTATGTGAATTTGAAGGGATAGGTACATCTCTATATTCAATGATTTAGAATTTCCTTTACTTCTGAATGGAGGAAATGAACCAAAATAAATTATTATTACCTATGATACTTTTTCCTAATAGACATTGCATATATTTTATATCATCACAGAGTTATAATAGTTATCTCATCAATTGTTTATCACTACTATGAAATCATAGGATTTAGATTTTGTTATTTAATGTAATAATAAAGGCACTAATATACTATAACTTTATTATTTATATATTAGTACTTCTATACAATTTATCTTATTGTATCATTTTTTGCCTTTATTATTCTGAGAAGTCCACAGACAATAGATTGCTAAAGAAGTTCATGACACCAAAAAGGTTCAGAATTTTTAGGTAAAGAGGAAATTTTGTAGAAAATATACATAGTTTAGGTTTAGAAGTATATATTTATGTGCTTCACAGTCACTTCCATGTATAATTAATTTATATTTCCCTACCTCAGGGTAGAAATGGCTTCCTGGAATAATCCTGCCACCCACTTTGCTGATTCACTCACAATTGAAGGTGTAGGGTTAGTGGTCAAATAACAAAGTGACACGTCATGTAATACCTGACATTATAGGAGAAGTAATTTTGGAAACATATGGAGCCAGATGTTGATCTGTGCAAAATTCTTCTAATCACATTGTAAAACTGTATAGAGATGATTCAGATCTCATGGAGACTAATTAAAACAAAAGTTATGTCAGAATATACATCACTTCACTATCTACCAATATAGACAAATTATCATTCTCTTGTATAGAAATTAACCAAAAATTTTTTTTCATAATTATTATGTACATAGAACATAATTCTATCAAAGTAATACAAATAGCAAGTATGTCTAAGTGTGAAGTATTTTTACCTAAGTGGCGTTGGATTATACCTGTCATGAATCTTGACATGGACAATGCTGGGGTTCGACCTGTACTGCCAAAGAGCACAAACAAGCAAGTGTGCCTGTAAAAACCTCTAAGTACATTCAACAATAAGTTAATACAGGTGGTGTATAAGAGTAATCTGATTTCACAATTATGCAGCTCAGTTCCACATAGCGTCAATTTTGAAATGCATTTTGATTTTCTTGTGCATGTGTTAGGTTTAGGTGAATTTTAATTATTGTCTTCAGAGCTATTAATCACACCAAAATTCACACACAATGAAAAAGAAGAACCTTATCAGAACCTGAACGTGTCAACTGAAAGAAGGAATACTGGTAAAAATTATGACACAGAAAAACAGTGGAAGATTTTATGTCCAAGAGTGTATTAATAATGACAGAAAAACACACATATACAAATATATATGTAAATATGTGGATCATATTATTATTATTATCACATATTATGAGATAATAGTGTCATCTCTGAGACCACCAAATGGGCACCGGGGAGAAAAGGAAGAGAGACATTTATTTGGTCACATATACTGGGGTGTATCTTTTGAATCTTGCAACATTCAAAAGTGTAAGCTATTTAATAAATACATGTATAAGTACTTTTTCATAAAATACAATTTTCAAAGAAAGGTTCAAAACATAAGATGCACCTATATGGTAATTATGAAACAATCTATCAAAACTAACCATAAAGGTTTTAGCACAATTATATCAGGAAAACCAAAATCCCCAACCAATATTAATGGGCAAGTTAATAATCCAGGTGGAAAAATTAGATAAAGAGGATTATATTATTTTCATTTAAATTTCTCTCCAGAGTGAAAATGTTTTGCCATAAGCATTTATAAAATTAGACATATAGCATCCAAATTTATTATGTAACTATTATTCAAACCCTAATTTTAGGGTAAAACTTTGATTTATCTCTTCTGGACTTGACAATATTTTTCAAAAAACTAAATATGGAAAACCAGAGATGGAATATTGTGATTAATAACAATTTTGCTTTAATTGCTCCACATTAAAAGTTGTGCCCTGCAAAGAATATACATACTTTTAATGTCTACAAATGTTCTTAAAAAGTGAAATAATAAAATACATCTTATGAATACCACATTATCTAAATGCCACTAAATGACTCTAAAAATTAATAATGAAATAAACTAAAATAGTAAAACTACTTGGAAACCTAAAGCACTATCTATAATAACTTCAGAATCAAAGAGAAATCAAGACTGTCATTATAGGTTGTATAGAAAAAATAAAAATGGTAAGATTACATATCAAAGTATTCAGGACTCAATGGAAGGTAATAACAGATAAAAATTAGTTGCAAAAAAAAATTTTCATCATGAACCAAAAATGGACAATAACAAATGAGTTAGCATTTAATTAAATAAGTGAGAAGAAATAACAACAAGATGTATATTCCTAAAAACTATCCAACTATATATATAGGGGAAAATATTTAGAAAAAAAACAAATGAATGAATCAGAAATTATAAAAATTTAAGAGTTAATGAAGAAGTTCTGGCACTATTTATTTGACTAGCGTAATATCCTGGAAGGCTATTCAGAAAACACTAATTCAAAGGATGAATATTTGGAAATGAAGTATAGTCACAGAATTGCAATTTGCGATGACATGTGAAAATTCAACTTTTTTTCTAGATGGAAGAAGCTTGAGTCTTTCTAAATTTGAGGGTAAGAGGACAGTAGACAGAAATTTATTGAAGAAACACAAGAGGGGAAATCAATAGGACGAGGTCTCCAAGAAAGCAGGATTATAGGTTGAGTAATAAGCTATAAAAGGGAGGACAACTCTTCTGTTATAGAGAGAGAAAAAGTGGGTGGTGCAGACTCAGGTAAATTGGCAGGTGATGAGGTGGGAAGTTATGAGAGTTCACAGCATAATAGAGTTGTTTTTGTCTTTGTAAAGTAGGCTATAGGTCATCAGCTGGAGCAAGAAGGAAAGTAGTAGGATTTGAGGTTTGAAAATAGAGATGGAAGTTATAAATAGCTATTGTAAAGAGTTTGGATGGAGAGCTCTCTGGAGAAATAGGATCCAATTACTAGGCAGTGACTAGAGAAAAGGGAAACAGTATTTCTGTGCAAGTTCCAAAAAAACACCCCACTGCCAGGTTGCCACTGGTAAGGCTCCCTGAAGAGCAGGAGCTATGCAAAGACAGAGGGCAATTCAGGCTTTGCTGGGGTCCTCCAATCCCCGCCTGGGATAACCAAAAACACTTCCAGGTAGCTTTGATTACATGCAAGTGAGTAGTGGGCCTTAGAAAGATACTACCTAGACAGAGCCTATTACAGGAAGGTGAGTGCATACAACTTATAAAATAGCTAAGAATTTACAATAGATGTACAAGCCTTATATGAAAACTGGTCCCTATATATCTTACAAAATGAATGACTTGAATAAAAGGAGAAGGATTGGAGGTCATCAACTGTGTGAGATTAGGAATAAGAAATTGAAAAACAATCATGAAGAAGGAAAATCACATCTTCAGAATTTAAAAGTACATTTAAACTACAATGGGTGAAAAGAAAGCTATGCTCTTGCTAGAATAGGAAAATAGTTCACATAAAACTTAAAAATTTCAGAAACAGACCCGAGAACATATTATAATCATGCATATATGTGTATAATTTACTACTCTATAAAGTTGTCTGTTTTAAATTACAGAAGCATGTGTATCATCAAACTGCTTATATTGGGAAGATGATACTAGTTTGTAAGTAGTAGTTACTACAATGACAGCAACAAAATAGTTTCTATTTCCAACATGTAGCAAAATAAAACCAAAGTGAAAAAAATAAATGTGAAATTTTAAGTGATTTAATAAGTATAAAAATATATGCATAATAAGTACACAAGAATAATACAAAGTAGATGGATATTAGGAAAATGTTCAAGGCAGAAACATAAAACATATTTTTAATGAATAAAATATTAAACTCTATAAAATAAATGTCTTAAAATTAAGTCAAGTAGTCTTTCAAAATAATTTGCAACATAAACAAATGTGTGATAGCTTTTATATACAAAGAATTCTATTGAAATAAATCACTGATACTATTTATGCAATGTTACCGAAATGGCAAAATTATAGAAATGGAGAAGAGATTAGTGGTGTCTTGTGGTCAGGTACGGTCAAGATAGAAGGATGATTATGACTAAAAAGGGGCAGCACAAATGGAATCTTTGTGGTACTGAAGTGTTAATAGTTCTGTATCTTCATTCTAGTTTGTTAACAATCACAAAATAATAGACATAACATAAAATTATACACACACCATACACACTATACTTACACCATACCATAGAACTATACACACACATAGAACTATACACACACCACACTATGTGTGTCAATGTCTCGGTTTTGGTATTATGTTATAACTTATGTAGGATACAAATATTGTGTAAAACTAGGTGAAGTTTATATGAGAACTCTCTGCACTATTTCTGCAAATGCCTATGAAAACATACATGATAATTGCCTAAAAATAAGTTTAAAAAGTAAATTACATAGAAAAACATAAGAAAAATGATCAAGGTGTATAAACAACCATTTCATATGCACACTCACACAGAAATGCACAAGAAATAAAAATGCCCAATGATCAGATTTTATCTGTCAGTACTGAAAGCATTCTAATGAAAACAGGAAAGATATATTGTTTTAATTTATTAAATTGGCAAAGAAAACAAGTACCCTTGAGTGTGAGAAAGTGGAAATTCATACGCTCTGCTGCTGTAAGTTTAAATTCCGGGAAATTGAACACCAGATATAAAAAGTCTAAATCACATCTCCTTTACCCAAGCAATTACTTTTCTTTGGTATTTATCATAAGAAAATAATAAAACAAGACTTCATACATGTAATAGTAAGGTTATATATTAAAGTACAATTTTTAAAAGTTAAAAGTTACAAAAAAATATGCAAATATGCAAATGTAAAAGGTCCATATATTTTGCTAAAAAGAAAGTTATTGCTAAATTATTGGGAAAAAGAATGTGTTTATGTATGTGAAAACACATGTACCTAAAGTTCTTTTGTGATAGAATTATTAGGAATTTATATTTTCTTCAGTATATAAATTCTCATTTTGCCTCCAGATTTTTTAAATAACGTGTACATTTCTTTTTTAATTAGAAAAGTGAGTAATTTATTGTAGTTTAAAATGTATTTACAATTTAGAAAAAGAATATAGACACTCCAATGGTTATAAAAGCCTCTACTTTCAAAATGCTTTCATGGCTGAGTTTCACAAGATAATATAACTGAATTTCTTCATGTAGATCAGCATTATATGTTATTAGCAATTTTACACTGCATGAATGTGACCTTAGAAATCATCCATTTACTTTAAATTTTATTGGCTTTTTACTTACATGTGTCTAAATTTAGCTAGACTGCCGTCTTTTTAAGAAGCAAGCCAAACCTTTCCTTATCCTCCTATTCTTGCCTAAAACAACATCGTCAATCTAGTTAACGGTGAATAAGAATATTACAGACATGTGTGACAATTGATGTGGAAAAATTAGATTCCTGCTGGCAATTACCCATCAAGAGTAGATTGACTGATTGCCAGAGTGGAAACACATGCAAACTGTCAGCCATCATAATAGGGCAAATATCCCAGAACCTTTGTGCGGCATCAGGTAGAAATTCAGTTTTCACCGCTGGGAACCTGCCCTCGGTGCTACGCATTCATAATCTTCTCCCATCAAGCCAGGTCTACACATTCAGATACGTCCATCATTCCAGCAGCCAAATATATGTCCTGTCAAATACATTCAATGGCTCTCATGATAAGTTGGACGAGAAGTGACGCGCTACACATGATTGAGTAGAAGGGCATATCGTATACAATTCCTGCTGTCATACTTTGTCATTTTATTTCTATATCTAGGTGAGGGACGTAACCTTGACATTTCCTAAGTTCAGATATTACAGCCAAATAATAGAAAAACAAATGTAAAAAATATTTTAATAAGTTGCATATAAAACACAAGCATGGTGATAAAGTAGATAAGTCAAATAATGAGATTAGTTTACTATCTTTTGGAATATATGAGTGAGGTGTGTTGATTTTGAATGTAGAAAACAAATTTACTGATTCAATGATAAGAAAATCAGAATGGGAAGCAGGTGAAATTTAACTTCAAATTTTGCCTCAATTGCCAAAAGCATCCCAAGGATTAAGTGCTATGCTGTTGTGTTTATAGGTATTATCTCCTTTATAGGTTTCTCATGACAGAAAGGAAATATCTGTAAATCAACATTGTCATTATATTTGAAGAACATTCATTGAAATTCTGGGCTAGAGAAAACAACCTGATCTGTCTGTGGCAGATGATGCATCCTGGGCCTTGAGGAACAGATGTGTGAATATTCCTTTCATCTCAGTGTGTGTGTGTGTGTGTGTGTGTGTGTGTGTGTGTCTGTGTGAATATTCTATCAACAGAATTGAGTTTCTATAGTCTCACCAAATTCTCCAATTGAAACTTCTTTTCCCCTCTAGTTCAGAGACATGAGAAAGAGGAAAATACTCCTGACTTCTCTTTGAAGATTCTCTACAATTGTTGTACAATCCTTCTTGGGAGGGGGGAGAGAGAAAAGATGGAAAATAATTTTCCCTTTTTGACAGCATTCAGTTAATATTCTGGTAGCTGTTACTTGCTAAATTCTGCTTAGGAAATCACTTTTAAAATCATATCTGTTACTTAAGCCTACATATTTATCCACCATCCAACATACTGGCCTCTGATGCCTTGACTTTTCTCTCAGAAAATTTTACACACTCCTCACTATAATGCCCACACCTGAGATTTGTGTCGTCCCTAAGTTTTCAGGTTCTAAAATTTATAGTTTAGTTAGCATGTAATTCTGACTACTATTTGTCATCTTTACCATATTTCTAACTCTCTCACTCACATCCCACCAGTTCTGAGCTTTGAAACTTATGTAGAAAAAGTTTCATTTTGGTCCTTTTCTTTTTCTTTCATTTTATTATTTTTATAAACTTGGATTATTCTAATTAAACACTCCATTTTTCCTGTTTCTTCATGCTACTACTTGCCATTATATTTACTTTAATTTGACTCACTTTTCTAAATAAATTTTTTTCTAAGAGAAATGAGGGAAATAGGAGAAAACATGCATAAATGTAGAAAAACCTGTGGTGCTTGATATGAAAAGCTGTGCCCAAATTTAGAGACCAGAGCTTGAAAATGCTTAGTGGAGCTGAGCCTGGTGATGTAGATTTCCAAGAAAGTGAGCCATTAAGGAAAAAATACCCAGACTTGGAAGAATTAAATTCCAGCTTTCAATTATTTATTTAATATATATTTCTTGAGTAACCGCTAGGATGCAGACAGAATCTAGACACTTGGGTATGTCAGTGGACCAAGTACAAGTTCAGTCTTTATGAACTTTGTGTTCTAGTGAAGAAAGACAGAAAACAGTAGATGTAGTAAGTATGTAAATTATATGATACATCAAAGTGTTAAAAATTGTATTTAAAACAAAAAAGAAAGAAATGTTGAACAGAATAAAGGGCTATGGAGCAACAGATAAATTCATTATGTGTCACCCAGACAGCAGGGCAGCTTGGATTCCCCACTCCTTCCCTAGGAGACGCTGCATAGGAAAGAAGTTTCTCATGGGATTGTCCTTCCCATCAAGAGGGTGCACAAATTCCCAAGAGTCCCACAGTCTCCCCAGGTGCTGACAACTGGCTTTCTGAGGCAATTCATGTAGAGAAGGATCCTAGATACATCTGTTTGACACCCCAGTAATCTGTAGTGTCCCAACTGTCTCAGCTGTTTTCATTATAATCTTGAAAAAGGACGTGAAACATGAATGTAGGGATTTGCACTGGATTGCAAGCCCATACCGCATATCCTATGGAATGCTTGCCCAGGCATGCTTCTTTCTGGAGAAAATGGTTGCTTTATATATATCTGGCTTTCCTATCTTCTACTGAACTCAGGTTTATACAATTTCTGAACAAAGGTCAGTTATTAACTGATGCAATATGAGGCTTTACAATTTATTCCATGCCCTGGTGCACAGAGATGGCAACTACATATCGACCTTTGTTTTTTTCTTTTTTTTATTTGGCCAGGGCTGGGTTTGAACCCACCACCTCCAGCATATGGGGCCAGCCCCCTACTCCTTTGAGCCACAGGCGCTGCCCATATCGACCATTCTTGCATAACAAATCTTTATCTTACCCGCTCATAAAGTTTTATGATTCAATGGGTATAATTTTTATTATTTAATTTATGATATAAAATTATTAAGTGCTTTATAAATATAAAAAAGTATTTAAGATGTGTGTTCATCAGGGAAACAAACTTCATTAGATATTTTAACATGAACTTAATCTAAAGAATTGGAAAAACAGATGTTTGAGAATTTTTTTATCTTTTCCTGAAATGCTCCTGTTCATGTCTTTTGCCCACTTTTCAATGTTTGATTTATTCTGATTTCTTTGAATTCTCTTTAGGTTCTGAATGTTAGGCCATTGCTTGATTTATAGATCATGCACTTCCCATTTATTTAATTTTTGTTGTTGCTATATGGCCTATGGGATCTTAGTGATAAATTCTTTTCCTAGGCAGACGTCTAGGAGAGTTTTTCCTACATTTTCCAATACTGTATATAGAAGAAATATATGACAAACTGCAGCCAACCTTATACTAAATGGGGGAAAGTTGAAAGTATTTTCACTAATATTTGGAACAGGAGAGTTTTTCCTACATTTTCTGTTATTGTATCTAAAAGCCACATATGACAAACTGCAGTCAACATTATGTTACAAGAGGAAAAGTTGAAAGTATTTTCCCTAAGAACTGGAACAAGACAGGGGTGTCCACTCTCATCCCTTCTCTTCAATAGAGTATTGGAAGTCCTACCTGTAGCAACCAGCAAGGGAAAGAAATAAAGACCAAATATGGGATCATCACATTTCCTAACTTCAAATTATACTACATGGCTGTAGTAATCAAAACAGCATGGCACTATTTAAAAAGTAGAGAAACAAATCAATAGAATGAATTGAGAACCCAGAAACAAAAATTTTTATCTACAACCCACTAATCTTAAACAAAACAGATAACTAAATATGCTAGGGAGAGCAGGCTTTCTTCAGTAGATGGTGTTGGGAAAATTCAACAGTCACATGCAGAAGAATGAAACAGGACCACTATGTCTCACCATATACAAAAGTTAACTCAAGATGGATAAAGGGCTTAAATGCAAGGTGTGAAACCATAAAAATTCTACCATCATTGATTTAAAGTCAATTTTATGTGATATGAAAATGAGTATACCTGCTTGCTTTTGGTTTTCATTTGCATGAACTATTTTTATCTATCCCATTACCTTGAGTCTGTATAAATTCTTATGTGCTAGACCTGTTTCTTGGAGACAGCACAAGTTTGGATTGTGTTTTCTTCATTCATTCAGCCTTAAAAGTTTCTGATTTTTAAGTGAGTCATTCAGACCACTCAAGTTGAATGTTGGTATGCCCTTCTGTTCAAATGTTAGATGATACCTTATTGTTTTGTTTCCCCTCTTGTGCTATTGTTTTATCAGAACTGTGAGGCATAACCTTTCTGTGTCTTTACAATGGTTAATATCTATTGTTCTGTTATGTGTATAATATACTTTTGAGCATTTGCTGTAGGGCAGCTCTAGTAGTGACAAATTCTCTTAGTGTTTGCTTGTCTGAGGACGACTTTGTTTCTCCTTCTTTTATAAAACTTTGTTTAGCAATACACAAAATTTTTGGCTGGCAATTATTATGTTTAAGGAGACCAAATATAGGACCCCATTCCTTTCTGGCTTGTAAGGTTTCTTTTGAGAAGTCTGAGGTTAGTTTGATGGATTTTCTTTCGTAAACCCCTTGATGTTTCCATCTCACCACTCACAGAAGTTCCTCCTTCATATTGACTTTGGCCAGAATGCTTTGGAGTTGCCCTTTCCTCAATGACTCTCTCAGGTGCTCTTTGAGGTTCTTGTATCTGCATATCTAAATCTCTAGCAAGACCAGGGAAGTCCTCCTAAATTATTCCTTCACAGGTTTTCCAGACTTTTACTTTTTTTTTTTTTTTTTTTTTGTGGTTTTTGGCCGGGGCTGGGCCTGAACCCACCACCTCCAGCATATGGGGTCAGCACCTTACTCCTCTGGCAGGTGTCACCTGACCTTTTGCTTTTTATTCTTCACCCTCAGGGAAGCCTATGAGTCTTATACAGAGTATTTACCTATTGTACATAATTCTCTTTCTCATATATATCAATCATTCCTTTTGATTCTTTAGAGTTTTTATTTTTGACTGGATTAACTCAAAAAAGTTGTCTTCAAATTCTAAATTTCTTTCTTTTGGTTGGTCTAGTCTATGCTTAAAATGTTCCATTGTGTTTTGTATTTCCCTAAATTCATTCCCTAAATGAATTTTTATTCCCAGAAGTTATACATTTTAATATATCTGTCTCTTTAGTCATTTTTAAAATTAATTTCCTGAATTGTTTTCTTATTTCTTTCTGTTGGATCTTATTGAACTTCCTTACAATCTATATTTGGAATTCTTTATCTGTTATTTTAGTATTTTCATTTTGGTTGGAACCCATTGCTAGAGAGCGTGTGGTCTCTTGGGAGTGTCTTTCCTCTCTGATTTTGCATACTTTCCTGCCCTGATTCTTTCCCATCTGGAGCAGCTTGGGATAAGAGCAGATAGCAGTCCTATCTTGTTTGGGGACCATATTGGATTATGTTTTTGTTTCTATGGGAACTTTTCCACCCTCACTCTTAAGGGTGTGTCTGTAGCATATGTTAGGTAAGGATTTTTGGCTTTGCTTGTGGTGCTTTGGTAAGAGTCTAGTTTCTGTATCTCTTTATGGTGGTGATTTTCTCAATTTTTAGTTATTTGTAGACTGTAGTGGTGATATGCTGTGTGTGTAGGCAGATTTTATGTCTCTTGTTAACAAGGGAAATGTAGATCTTTGAAATCCTTTCTTTCTCTTTCACCAGCCCTGTGATCTTAACAGTGTGAATTATATTGGGATGCTCAGTTTAATCTCTGAGACAGTAGTTGGTGCTTATGGGTAAAAATCATCCACGCCCAGTATAATTGGGTCATTAAATGATGTAATGTACAAATTATCATGGGGTGCTTATGGGAAAAAAGCCAGCTGTGGTATCATTTTTTGGACATGTGACTGGCTATAGTCAATCAGAGGAAGGACTTGGATATCCCAGGTGGTGGATGGGGCCCTGGAGCTTCTCATTATACTTATTCTCCAGCACAACAGAGGCAGGTGGTAGAGTGAGACAACGGGAGGCTAGGTCAAATGAACTGTTCAGGTTCCACAAAGGCAAGTAAAAGAGCTGTCTTCATGGGTATCAAGAGTCATGTAAAATCTTGCTTCTGTGGAAAGCCACCAGAGAGGGACAGAAGCAGTCCCACCAAGCAAAAAATTCTGCTCATGTGGGAGGGGCATTCTGGGATTCATGGTTCAGCAGGTGGGAGTGGGCTTTGCTTTTCATCCTCCTCCCCTGCTCTATTGATCTTCCTCAAGAATCTGGCTACAAGAAGTAGACCAAACTAGCTGAACTCACAAGCAATGATGCTATGGGCTAAGAGCTTCTCTGCCCAGGATGCTGTCTTGAATTTAAAAACTGGCTTTCCTGTTGGAGGAGGAGTGCTCCATCCATGAGTGCAGTGCCACTTAGACCCACCCTACACTCTCCTTTTCATTCTTCCCACATGGGCTCTCCCCTCCTATTACTTTGTAAATCTCCCCTCTGTGTCCCTAAGCAACATTGAATCCTGGGGGTATGGAATCTAGCCTGTGGGCCTGTCTTTTGGCCCCCTAAGTTCAATCCATGGCCATACCAAGGAGAAGTATGTTGGACCTCAGTTGCCTTTGGCATGCTCAAGTAGGCTCAATGTACCTCTGCTTCTGGGTGTTTCCTGTTCTACTGGAGCAGCCAAGTGAGCAGCATCAGGGAGGGTGACTGGCAGGGAGTTCACAGTCTGAGCAACACTTGGCCCACTGCAGATCCTAAAAGGAAAGATGTGAGCCCTACTCCTCTCTGTGGAAGCCTCAGCATGATGGATGCGCTGCAGAAGGAAGCAGATGCTTCTAAGAGCCATGGCTGAATATCCTTTGGGGCACCTGTTTTGACTTATGTAAGAACTGCCACTCAGCAGCAATAAGCAAGGAAGGGGAGGGAAAGAATAAAAATCTGAACTGAGAAGAGCTGACACTCTAGTCCCCATTTTCCTTCTCCTGAGAAGGCAGCCTGCCTGGAATGTCCACTCTCTGGGATTGCACAGTTCCTGGGGGACGCACTGGCCCCTTTGTGGCCACCACAGTCTGGGAAGGAGTTGGGAAATGTTTGTGTGAGAACCAGTGATAAGAAAAGTGAAGGTCTGAAAGTCCTTAGGGAGAACAAAGCGCATAATAGGTGAAGAAGCGATAGGGCACCCACTGTCTCAGTTTGGGTCTGTGGTGAAGGGAAGCAACCCCAAGGGGAATTGTAAAGGTAGAGAAGCTCTTCACAGCTCAGGAGCCTGTAGTCTATGAGAAGTGTTAGAGGGGGAGAAACAAAACTCCCACTTTAATGCTGTTCCAAGTTACTGTGCAGATTAGTTAGATTGCATTAAAAATGCAACTTTGCATTCATAAATAGGAATTCAATTTTTCAATGCCAGTGACAAATAATCCTTACTGATTCAAACTGCCACCTTTATTATATACTAATTCTGTTTAAAAGAGTTGTTAAATTGTGATAAAACACACATAACGTAAGACTTACCTCCTAATCATTTTTAAGTTTGCATTTTGGAGGTATTAAGTACATTCACATTTTTGTACTATCATCACCCTTATCCCTCCAAAACAACTCTTTTCAATTACGAAACTGAAATTCTGTGACTTGCTAAATAATAATTTCCCTTTACCTCTCCTCTCAGCCCCAATAGTCACTTTTCTACTTCCTATCTCTATGAATTGACTACCTTATACATGTGGAATCATATGCTGCCTTTCCTTTTGTGACTGGCTTATTCCACTTAGCCCACTGTCCTCAAGGTTCATCCATGCCATGGCATGTGTTAGAATTTCTCTCCTTTTAAAGCTAGTAATGTATGGTATACATGTACCACATTTTGTTTATTCATTTATCAACAAAATTTGTTCTTCCTTCACCTTTTGGCTTTTACAAGTAGTGTTGCTGAGAACATGGGCATATAAATACCTTTTGGAATCCCTGTTTTCAATTCTTCTTATGTACCCAGGTCATATTGTACTTCAATTAAAGAAATACAAAGAGACACTTCCCTATTGTTTTCCCTCGCAGCTGCGCCATTTACATTCTCACCAACTGCACCCAAGAGGTCCAGTGTCTTCACATCACGTCCAATACTTTTATTTTCTGTTTTTGTTTTTTAATTATTGCCATCCTAATGGGTATGTGAGATACTGTTTAACTGTGGTTTTCATTTACATTTCCCTAATGATTAATGTTGAGCATCTTTTTCTGTGCTTATTGATAATTTTTTATCTTATTTGGAAACATATGCCCTTCAGTTCTTTGCTCATTTTTATACCAGACTTTTATCTTTGTATTGTAGGAACTATTATATCTCTGACCAGATATACAACTTGCAAAAATTTCTCCCATTCCGTAGAATGCTTTTTTATTTTGTTGAATTATGTCCTTTCGTACAGGGGTTTCGGTTTTGATGTAAT
The DNA here is from genome assembly GCA_963574655.1 of Perodicticus potto. Lineage (NCBI taxonomy): Eukaryota > Metazoa > Chordata > Mammalia > Primates > Lorisidae > Perodicticus > Perodicticus potto. The sequence goes on along the minus strand of CAUYRH010083847.1, from coordinate 1,858 downwards.
ACAGTTTATCTATTTTTATTGCTGTTGCTGTCTGTCATATATAAAATAGTGCTAAATCCAATGTCATGAAAATTTCCCTCTATATTTGCTCCTGAAAATTTTATAGTTCTATGTCTTCAGATTCTAATTTATTTTAGTTTTTTTATAAGGTAAGGGTTTAGCTTCATTTTGCCTGTATTCTTAAACCTTTTCCTGAACTTTCTCTCCATTTCTATGACTTTCTGTCCCTATAATGCTTCCATGTTATCCTCATTGGTATGTGTGACCACACACACATATGTACACACGTGTGTGTGTGTATGGATATGCAGTGCCTCACATTATACTTCTTTACTTCTCACATACTGGATAATCTACATTTCACTGAATATATATCAGAACAACCGAAGATGGATCAGAGTGCTCCGCTGGCTTGTTCATACAGTGAATGCAAGGCTTTGACTCCAGAGTTTCTGATTCAAAGATCAGCAATGAGGCCTAAGAACTTTCTAGCAAGTTCCCCCTGATGCTACTAATGCTGGTCTGAAGATCTCACTTTAGAATTACAAGAGAAAGGCATTTATTCTTCAAAATAAATTTTATAATCATCTTTCTGTTGTTTTAAGAAAAGCCAGTTATTTTTTTAATTTGAATGACATCAATTCTTCTTAAATTTTTTTGAAGATAATTCTTTTTGAATCTCTTGAAGACATTGCTTCCATGACCTTTTTACATCATGTTACAGCAAAGATAAGATCCGTGTTTGATTTGTATGTCTCAAATATTAGATTTATAATAGGAATATCAGGTTCATAAGCACCAATCTTCATTAAAATTTTGGTTTCTAACACACTCACAGCTCATTATATGTACTCGCTGTATGCAGATCAAAAGTTCCTTCTGCATCCTAGCTAGCTTGTATCCTCAACTAATTTAGTTTATTAACAATTAACTAAATTGCATTAACTAAATTACTTCCGCATTGCAAAGTAAATACTTTTATTTCTAGCTAGCCTGCAGAATTGTTATCTTGCAGACTACACAACTGTTTTACTAAGATACAGCCTCTTAATGCCAGAACCCTACTCCCAAATCTACCCTTGTTTTGCTTTCAAGAATTTGATATTCATACTGGTTTATAAGTAGATAAGAGAAAGCAAGAATAAAGTCTTAGATATACAGAAATATAATCTGAGCATTTCATTATAAAATATCTGGGCAAAAGAAAATAAAAACAAAACAAAATAAAAAGACAGCTGTCTGTTTGGGGGAATGACACAAACCCTGTATCTGTGGTACTGATGAAAGCTAGTTGGGAAGATTACAAATGCCTATGACCTTGTTTCATGAAAAGATTCAGAAAATGCCATTCTCTTCAGTACCATCTCAATACAAATTCATTGGTTTTACAATCACTGCTTCTTTCCTCAGGTTGAAATTGGGATGGCTGCTGGTCTTAGTTCTACATATTATTGTAGTGCCTTTTCCCACCTTGGGTGATTTCATGACAGTTTACAGAGGTGCCTGAGGAGTTCAAGTTAGATGTCATTTCAAAAGAGAAGGTTCATTCGAAGTCTGGCTTTTTTATAATATAAGCTAGTTTAATTCTAGCCTCCTACACAATTATAAGAAATAACCAAAAATTGAACCAAAACTTGTTCACCAGAGTCTTATTAATTAATCAATTAATTTATTTAAGTGGATAAGCCACTTATAGGCACAGAAATATTTGTTCTCATTTTTTTTTTTTTTTTTGAGACAGAGCCTCAAGCTGTCACCCTGGATAGAGTGCTGTGGCATCACAGCTCACAGCAACCTCCAATTCCTAGGCTCAAGTGAGTCTCTTGCCTCCGCCTCGCAAGTAGCTGGGACCACAGGT